>CATIWQ010190716.1:0-13475 GCA_949673415.1 Euphorbia schlechtendalii | reverse complement strand
GCTGATAGAGACCCATGCAGACACTTTACCTGGCCTTATTTTCTAATTTAGGTTTTCTCTTTTGGAACGAAGCTTGAACCTACCCTTTACCCTAGTGTGTTACCTCACAATATATCATAGATTGAAGAGGTCCGAAGAGGTTTTGTAGTTTAATTGAGCACTTTGCAGCTGTTACATGTCTGGGTCATGGGGTGAAAAATTGGTTGCACTGGTGTATCTTCTGTAGCCAACCAGAAGTTGATCTACAAGGGATGTCATCGCCATTACTGTTCTAGTTGCATTTTTAGTGGATGTTTCTATGCATAGTGTACACATGTTTTCTTAGTCTTCTTGTTAAAAATTTTAAAGACTCGTTTTGTGTCATTCCTTTCTTGCAGTTACTCTTTTTTATGAACTTGCTCCATTACAATGATAAATTGTCTTTACCAGCAGACGTTGCTTTCAAACACGACTCTCTCGAGCCACCTTTTCCATAGAGCTTTGTTTGAGAAATATGAATTAAGACGTGGCATGTTAATTTCTACTTCATTGAATTATATATATAAGTTTTTGTGAACATTATTTGAAAATATATTTTCTTTAGATCATTGAAGTACTCTACATTGTCTGCAAGATAGCCCTCTTGGTATGTATTCCTCTGGAGTTTCTCTAATAGGATTACACGTCTCTGCATCTTTTTTTTATTAAAGTTGTCTAGAGGCAAGGTTTAAAGATATTTTCCATGCCTACACGTGGGTGCGTGTCAACCTTTCTCTTCACTTCTTCTATGCACTGTTGCAAATGCTTATTGCTTCATATAATTTGATGCTTATTTCTGCCGTTGGCTGCAAAATAATCAAGGCTGAAACAGTGTTTTTGATACTGTGATCATAGGTGCTCCTTTTACCGTCTGTCTAAACTTCTCTAAAAAAGATCTTTTCTTGTGTGTTTCTGGAACTTGGCTGTTAAAAGGAAATTATTATAGCATATGATAGAGATTTCTGCTAGCTTATTTATATGCTTGCTAATGATCACTGCAGGAAAAGTTCTTCTAGACTGCCTCAAGAAATAAATTTCGTTTCAGGGAAAAGCTAAAACATCATAACTTGAAATTACATGTTTGTGGGGAATTATATTTTAGGATAAAAGCACCAGTTGTTATTCAAAGTTGCCACAAATTACAGTTGGTTTTAATTTCTTAGAAATTTGAATTGTTTGGATTCAAACAATATATGTTTTTTAGGAATTGGATTTCATACTTTATTAATTTTGACCTGGTGTTGGCTCAGGTATATTTGCTCGATGAACATGTCCCAAAACCAAGGGGATGACATGGAGTACATGGCGGATGATTTTGAGATGGCAGAAGTAGACGATGATGTGTATTTCCATGGCAGAGTCATGGGTGATTCAGAGTCTGATGACGATGATGACGATTATCATTTGGTTTGTTTTCTTCCTACCATTTTAAGCTCTTCGATTTGTTGCTTATTTTTCAATATGAAAATGCTTCTTGTCTATGGTTTATGTCTTTCTTGTGTCAATTTCAGCTCTTTTTTTTCATAAAAAGGTATTTTATTATGCAAATTTTGACAGCAAAGTTTTTCTTTGACATGTATATATCTTTCCGTGGAATCGGGGTTGTTGTTTGGTTGTGCAGGATAACAAGATAACAGATACAACTGCTGCAGATGCTAGGAAAGGAAAGGACATTCAGGGAATTCCTTGGGATAGATTGAGCATTTCCCGTGAGAAGTATCGTCAAACTAGGCTAGAGCAGTACAAGAATTATGAGAACATTCCTCAATCAGGAGAAGGTTCAGAAAAGGTGGGATAGACTTTTTGTTTGTAGTTAATTGTCGCAGACTATTAAGTTTTGCTGAACTCCCCAATTAAACTTTACTGTGCATTCTGATTGTTCCTAGGAATGCAAAGAGACTAAGAAAGGCGGGTCATACTACGAGTTTTGGCGAAATACAAGATCAGTGACGTCCACAATCCTTCATTTTCAAGTATGTTGCTATTTTTATCCATTAAATTTGCCTTCTTTTCTTTGCATTTTTGGCTGTGCATGTGCTTATGAATATCTGGATTGTGGATTAGAGAATTTGAACTGCTTTTAATTGTGTATTGTAGTTGCGGAACTTGGTTTGGTCAACATCAAAACACGATGTGTACCTTATGTCACATTTCTCCATTGTTCACTGGTCATCACTAAATTGTAAGAAGACCGAAGTTCTTAACGTCTCTGGGCATGTGGCACCATGTGAGGTATGCTATATTTTTTTTGCTAAGCATCAACTTTTTGTGTGACAATGAAATTTCCGTTGTTATGATTACAACAGTTCTTTTTCTTTTCTACCTAATTATTTTTTTATAGAAACACCCTGGGAGCCTTTTGGAAGGATTTACTCAAACCCAAGTTAGTACCTTGACAGTACGAGATGAATTGTTGATCGCTGGAGGGTTCCAGGGAGAACTTATTTGCAAGGTAATCTTGTTCTGTGCTCGAGTGTTGTGATATCTTTTGTTGCCCTATTATCAAGCCATGCATATTTCTTTGTCATGCGTCTTTTTTATTGGCTTATAATCTAATGACTTTTTTAACATCCTTGAACTTTGTTCATGATATGTATAAAGTGAAGCAAACTCCTTGTGTGACAGTAAAAAAACTGATTCTATTTCAGTACAAGTTATTTTGTTTGGTTGGTGTGGCTGTTTATGTTGTGATGTGATTTTACATTACCTGCTTTTCTCTGTCTTGATTATTTCTACTCTTTTGGCTTTCTTTTGCGAGCAGCATCTGGATCGACCTGGAGTTAGCTTCTGCTATAGGACAACTTATGATGACAATGCAATCACAAATGCAGTTGAAATTTATGATTATGCCAGGTTGTCGTCCTTTCTTTCAGGCATTTGTCTTTTCTCCTTATATGCTTGTATTCATTTCGACTTTGCTGTTATGACCAAGTAACTAACAGTGGGTGTTGTATTGTTAATTGACTCGAAATCATCTCTTTTACAGTGGTGCAGTTCATTTCATGGCCTCAAATAATGATTGTGGAATTAGAGACTTTGACTTGGAGAAATTTCAGCTATCTAAACATTTTTGCTTTCCTTGGCCAGTGAACGTGAGTATGCTTTTAAGGACTGGAGCTTGTAATTATATGTTATCATGGCATTTCCACTGCTCTGTGATGTCTGGCAATGATGAGCTTTTGTTGGATCCTTCTTGCCATGTTTCGGACCCTTTTTTAGCCTACTGATTTTGAATTTCAAAGTATTGGCATCCCTTTATAGCAGCATCATACTGCATCTTCATCTTGGTCTAGTTGATACTTGCTGTGATTGCCTTGTATCTTTTTTTTAACTTCATATTGAATATATGATGTCCTAATGAGTTAAGACCATGTTTGTTTATTCTGTACTGAGTTTTGTGCTTGAACCCTGTATATTTATGATCTATCACTTTTAGAATGGTGTTTCTTTTCCGTATATTGGCCAGATTAATTTCAGTGCTCATGTATCATTGTCATGCCAAAAACTTGTACATCTTCCATTACAGTATCTCAGAGATATGCCTTCGCTGGTCAATGAAAACTTTTATTGTGCAATTCATATGTGATACAACCACTCTAATAATTGGCATTGTAACTGTGACGAAATTTTTTGAAGTGTAGAAAATAATAACGTGGTATTTTTTTATTCACATGCATGGTTGTGAAACAGTGAAAATCTTGAGGATTCTGTTAGAGTTATATATATGCAGTTCTTCCTTGTATAGAACAGAAAGTTGCACCTTCTACTTATAGCTACCCTTCTACTTTGTGTATGGTGTTAGTCTTGCATCCATTATACATGAGAATTCAGATTACATCCCTGACAGGCTTGAGCATGCATCAGTCTGCTTGTGGATATTTTGTTTCCATGGAAAACAAAACAAATTTATCTTTAGGCTGCTATGACATTTGCAACTGTAGTAAGTCTGTTCTGACTGCTTCTGGTATTGGATATATGATTTGATGTCATGAAATTTCATCTGACAAGTGAGCGTATATCAATGTGACATCTTGATGTACTGAATAAATACATTAGCCCATTTCCTATCTGTCAGTATGTTCATTTCAATAAGTTTAAACAGTCTTTTATTTGTACTGTCATAGGCTAGCCTGTTTTGCATTATGTTCATTATACTATTTCTGTTTGCAGCACACGTCACTGAGTCCTGATGGCAAGCTTCTTACCGTAGTTGGTGACAATCCAGAGGGTTTACTGGTGGATTCTCATACTGGAAAGGTAATTCATATGCTGCATTGCGAACTTCATGGCTGGAATTTATATTTGTAGTCATTCTTCCATGAAGTGTGAAACCTTGGATTGGAATTGTTGGATTCGCAGAATATCGCGCCTCTACGTGGGCACTTTGATTACTCATTTGCATCTGCGTGGCATCCTGATGGTCGCATCTTTGCGACTGGGAATCAAGACAAGACATGCCGTGTTTGGGACGCCAGAAACTTGTCGAAATCTGTTGCTGTGCTGAAGGGAAATTTAGGAGCCATTAGATCGATGCGCTTTTCATCTGATGGGAGTTTCATGGCGATGGCAGAGCCAGCTGATTTTGTGCATGTATACGATGTGAGTAACGGATTCGAGAAAGAGCAGGAGATAGATTTTTTCGGGGAGATATCTGGATTGGCTTTCAGTCCAGATACAGAGTCCCTATTCATAGGAGTGTGGGATCGTACCTATGGAAGCCTTCTGCAATATAACCGATGCAGGAGTTACGGGTATCTCGATTCCTTCCTTTGAATTGACACGTGTATATTGTAGCTGTGAGTCAGGTGCTTGCAAGTTGTCTCCTATGAATGCTGGATCGGAAGACTCGTGTCGTATCTCGTTACATATATGCTGTAGAAAAGGATGATGTAATTCACTGCCGTAGTGCATGTGTTTGAAATAATGGAAAACTCGTAGATGTAGGTTTGTAAGATAAGGAGCAAGTGTAGAGGTGTGGGAATGAATGTATTTGGTTAGTAATGTTCACAACATAATTAAGACTTGGGGTAATCATCTTTAACTCTTTTTGAAACTTTTAGGCATCAAAATTGTTGCGTGTTGTTGAATGAATGATGCGTACTTATTCTCAAGAGTATTGTGTTTTGACTTGAAGCCTCAACCTGTTCTAAATATGTTTCAGCTTTGGCTGAAACCAGAGCATTCATGCTATGAAAACAAGTGACAACTTGTAAAGCTTTTTGTTGGGATCAACTGGTAGAATTACTGGCTGATTGTTTTTGGTCAACACAAGCTCCCCTGTTTTCGTTCAGGATGGCTACTGTGTTTGTTGCACATTTATTCCATCAGATGGCATGTGCCTTTCAGGTTGATGACAACTAATTAATGCTAGGGGAGTTTGTTTATGGATTCAACATCGAAGTTATTTTGGATAAATCCTATTTCGCTGGAAACTTCCATAAATCGAAACTGTCCCCATTCAGTAACTTTTGTGTCGTTTAAGTTAACTGTACAGACTGGTTGTTCTGGCAAATTAGCTAGAGAAATTGAACCTTAAGCCATCGCCGATCACCAGAAATGCAAAATAAGCCATAAGGGCGCTGCAAACTGTTTCTATTCAAATTTGAGAAAACTTCCTATGGTTGACTTAAACATGATTTAGTATGTATTAAAATGATGAGGTCACTTGAGTGTAACTAGTATTGATAACTTTGACTTCCTTGCTAATCTGTTTTCAAGCTTCACATTTCCGCCCAAAATGGGCATTGCATTACCTGCACCTACATCTCATTCATAATGCATCATAACTTCATAGATCAAAGTAAAAAGACAACGATATAAACTAATATTATAAATTATAGAGAAACATGTATTAATGAATACAACTTTTACATTAAACCACCGACTTTTGGAATATAGCAACACTACTATATTCAGTACAACATGGAGTTTACTAGCTCATAGTAATTACCCAAAGCTAGCAACTGATCAGTCAACGACAACCACCATGTGCGAACCCAATTTTAGAAGCCGAGACATCATAGGCGACGCTATATGTCTGTTGTTGATAATTCCCGATAATCCCAATTTGGTTGCTGCTGGCAATGGCCAAACAAGTGACTCCTTTGTCCGCTTCTATCAAACTGTTTGAAGCCCCAATAGACAGGCTTGCTCCTCTTTGAAAAATCAATATAATCTCCGGCACACTTGACATATTCTTCAGGCTTCCCTTGAAGCACGTGTCCAGTATAGAATATCCACGAGTTTGCACATACCTCTTTGACATGATATCTACAAAGGCCTTACTCAATGCAGCATACATCGCATTTGGAAGTCGAGTGATAACTGTCCCCGAGTCTATAATTGTGGGGACCTGGTATTCAGCACCACCCAATCCTAGAGGTTTTCCACCCACAGTGATCCCGGAAAATCTCAGAAAGTATAAACTGGGATTATCCGGATTTTTGATCATGGGTGTAAAGTTGTAGGAAGACTGAGAAATCTTCCCAATGGACAGAAAGCCTCCACCTTTAGAGGAAGTAGCTGTTGGAAGGCAGTATGAGAAGGCATATTTATACTTTGTTGACAATTGAGATACCATTGATAGATTGTCTCGAGCTAGTCCTACAATGCCGGCTGCTTTTCCAAATAACCCCTTGTTGTCCTGTCCACATCCATACGTGAAACGAGGCAATGTCTGCGATGGTGTTAAGGTGAGCAGGTCTTGACTCAGATAACCCATCGAGTAAGACGAGTCACCGTAACTGGCGGTGTACACACATTTCCCTGAAGTAGTACAAGCAGGGTCGTTCAAGGTGGCCGACCTGAGCAAAGAGCACTCGGGGGTTTTACATGATAGCCTTTTGTAACTGCTAGAAGTGGAAGGTTCGAACAGAGGGTCCACCTGGCTATGGCAGTATATAACACAAGGGTTGCACTGCAACCAGGTGAAAGAGCTGCCTGTGTCCAGTACCATTGTGTAGTATTTGGGGGGCGAACCGAGGCCTAATTTTACGTAATAATTACCTGAGCCGATAGACAAACCGGATTTCAGTGGTATACTGGCTAAATGCGGTTCAAGAAGCTGTCCTGATTTCGATTTGTATGCACTGCTTAAAGTTATGTTCCCCAGCATCATGGCGCTAAGGGACTTGACACGATCTTTGTCATGAGAGAGGATGCCATAGACAGACAAGTTTGGGACATGATACAAGTTAAGCTCTATGCTCGACTGATTGCCTGATGACTTGCCTTCTGCAAAGCATCAATTGTAATGTTAAAAAACAGAACCAAAATTACGATGCAGTAGTTCAGATAACAAAGAAATTACATGCCTTGAAATTTCGCAAATGATGATGTTGAAAGGAGCATAAAGAAGCCAAGAAACCAGATTGACCCCATATCTCAGAGATCTCTTCAGTTTATTCTCTTTTTGATGGCAGGAAAATGATATTAGATGGTATGAAACCCAATCAGATAAATAAAGTAGAAGTGGGTAATGGGACAAAAACAATAATGATGATTAATAAGTAGGGAAAACGTTAAATGCTGTCACATTCAGCCAACCAACAGTGTACTAAATTATAGGGTAGAATTGAGAGGTGGCATTTATATTTATCATATTTGAAATATCTTGTGAGTTAAAAGCAGACACAAAATCAGACAATTTCACTTGTGAAAAAGATAAGAATATATCATTTTCATGGCAACTCAAAGCTATGGGCCAAAATGAAATGGCAGGAATAGAAACCAGTCAATCAGTCGTAAAAGTTGTCAATTATTAAGGGACCATTTCAAAATAATGAAAGACTCCGTGATATGGACACAGTGTATCTGCTAGAATTAAAAGCATTGGTATTGTAGACAGTGATAGTTCCTTTTGATTATAGACTATGCAAGGGGTATACAAATGAGACGAAGCTCATTTTTATCTGACAACACTGTAAGAATAGTCGAGCAGATACCAAGCTGGCAACCATCACAAGCATAAAAGGGCCAGATTTGCCACTGAGTGCAGACTAAAGACCATAAGCACAACCTGTATACTGTTAAAATTCCAGAATTCCATTCTTACATTTGATCCAATAAATACCCAAGTAATCATGGAGCCTCAGATGTAGTTGCTTTAATCCCCCACAAGCATACAAGTCAATAAAGTAATTCAATTTTCATTTCTGCCGGTCTGGAAGAAAGAAAAAAATAGATATTTTATGAGCTGAAAGCCTTACCAGCTCACTACCCCCATCTCAACAGCTCGAAGAAGTTTTAGATCCTGCAGTTTCTGTTACTTAAAACGCATCATAAAAATATTTGAACATAAAACAAGTGGGTGCTGGAAACTGATAGAATCATTGCATTGCAGCGAGAAAATAACTTAGGAAACTGACACACGTTGTAAATGTATTAAACTGGCAAAAAGCTATTTATTTCAATTATTTTATTTACTTGATCACATGGGGAATTTCTTTCTTTGTTTTTCTGGACCGCAACACAACAGCAGTGAATTGCTTTACAACTTACAAGTGGGTGGCCGAGGATCCATGTAACCGAAAAAGCCTGATTTGGACAAAATAAAAGGAGAAAAAACCAACAACAAACAACTCAGAAAAAACTCAGCCTCTAGCTTCAGCTTGTACACTGGAGTTGACCATGGCAAATTTGATTCAATTGAATTAGCAGAGTACGTAAACTGCACTCCTCTTCCTGAAACTATATATTACCCTTATTAATCGAATAACCTGACTATGTATGTTTGTATAAATAGTTCCGCAATTTTCCATGTTTCCTACAGCATTATCTTTCATAAACTACTTCATAACTGCAGGGCTAACCTGTGATTTGTGCGTTTGAGACAACAAATTTCCGCATTCCTCAATAAGAGATCTTTCTCCTCCAGCTACCCGAGCTAATTCTGATACTAAGTTTTCCACTTCTTCTGCCTGCATAACATAAGAGTGATTATGTCATACGTCATTCAGAGCTATATATCTACACATTGGTTGGTTTCATAATTGAGAGACATGATAAGCACTAGGCAGTTGTCCATCTCAGTTTGACCAACAATTTATACCTATCTAACTGGGCAATATTACATAGTATCGATGCTCCTGTTCTTTCTTTGAACAAAAAAAGACTAGGGAAACAGTGATTTGAATTCTAGAGATAAAAAATTCAGAGCATAAAAACATCAATAACCTGAACTTGTTTTTAACAAAACAGTGTCTTTGCCCTCACCTTTGGAATTAACTTTTGAACATGGAGTTCTTTCAATTCCATCAACTTGTTTGCATTAGTCAACGCCTCCCCTATTTCTTTTGCATCAACCTGTAACATATACACACATCGCCATTTTCAGCATGAAAGCCTACGCATTCTAGAAGGTGAACGCTCAATTTCACACAGAAGAGTTTTTGAAAGTAAGAGAAGAAGCATACCCTAACATTTCCACTAACTGGAAGTGGAAGTGAGACATTTGTTAATGCTTGTATTGCTTCTAACAAAGATAACACATAATCCCCTTCCATACTGGACCATTCTTCAAGATAAGGCATCTAACAAATAAAAATCCCATTACAAAACATACAATATGCAAGAAGTCATTTTAAAATAAGAGACTTGTATTGTTGAGAAACTTGAACTTGATATGCAATGCAGCATAACAAAAAGGAATACATCAATTCCATTTGTTATGGTCACACGTCACTAGTGGGTACTGATAAATGTCAACAACGGATCAAAATAAAGCCCACTCACATTGCAGAACCAAAAGACTTATAGAAGCTTACAAAAGAAAATGACATTAGCTAGCAAATTGATTGACTACCTTCACAATACCTAACCACCAGAACCACCTCCTCAGTATACCCTTAGACAAAACTGCATAACTTCTACAAGCAAAGACACAATTGAACTAAAAGGCATTAAGGAATCAGCGCGTTTACTTGAGTTTCAACAACTTCTGACAGAACTTTTGTCCTACGCAAGATGCTAAGCACAAAGCGCCTGCATTTCAGCAAGTCATATAATTCTGATATCCTGATACTGAGGGAAAAAAGTATTCACTGCGAGAAAAATATTTTTGATAAAAAAGATTATTCATACACGCAAGTAACAATTTCAGAAGAGCATTGGCTTCTCCGGAAAGTTGATGTCTAATCATTCATTAGATCAATGTTAAATTTATCAAGTTTAGAAGTGAGGAAAATTTAATTGAACGAGAGAGGTATATACTTCGGTTTCTCTCCTCTGAGCTTTAATCGAGGAATCAGCTTTTGCATTGGCATATCTCCTCTGCAGGTAATGATTATGAAGTAATCTGAGAGAATGTACATCTTCCTGGTGACTAGGAACTTTCTTTCTCTTTCTAGCGTAAGGAGGGACAGGAGGCAAAGGGAGGCCACCCATCTTGGTTGAACTCTTGACTGTTTTTTCTGGCATAGATCGAAAATCAAGCGACCTAGAGCAGGGTGAAGATGCAGGTTTACAGGAATCACCCTTTGTCTAATCAATACTTGATCTAGGCAAAGTGCTCACCTCCGGCATAGAAGAGCGAGTATCAGGAAGAGAGCAGCTTCGGGCTAACTCGTTATTACTTTGATGGCAAGAGTGTTGTTTGATGGGAAGAGTGTTGGTATTACGATGTGATCGAATAAATTAGAAGATTTCGGAGTACCCGCTTATTCGAATTCTATTACGATATTAAGTTTACGATGGTTTGGGAATGACTTTTTGCGACGCTTCTGTTTAGAACCGTTACGACTGTTCGAATGGACATGACTTTTTGCAATGCTTTTCTTTGAACAGTTGCGACTGCTCGTTTCATACTTATAAATACCTGGCATTGACAACGATTTCAAAGGTCATTTTATTTTGATTACGTATTCTGAAACCTGGTTCTTTCTATTTCACAAAAATTCATTCTAAGTTCTTGAGTTTTACTCTGATTGTATCCGATTGAAAAATTTGGAAGAACTACCAAATTAGTTTCAACCTGAAAGTGTTATCACGATTTCAGAGATTATCCAGGTTATTTTCAGCGATCCCCAACAAATATTGAAACTAATATTTACTGAAAATTATAACAATCGGAGAATTTGTTGAAATAGTCGTGGAAATTAATTAATATTCGAAATACTTTCGATCTTGGACACCAAAAAGGTATGAATTCTATCCATTCTGTGTTTTGTATGAGATATTCTGTTTGTACATTATTCTGAAATTTCTGAAAATTTAATTCTGGAATTTGATTTTCGTGTTCTTTGTGAGTTACGCGAATAACATGTGAAAATGGAGAAAAAATCGTGTTTTTGAAACATTTTAATGAAATTCACCTGTTTTGGGCTTGATTTTCTGGAAAAATTTGTTAATCCAGTGTTCATATGACATGAAATAGTGACTGGGTTCGGATTTGGCCGGATTTTATGTGTTTTCATCGGAAAAAGTTTCGATTTCCTCGTTATTTTGTGTAAACGTAAAATTTCTGTTCATTTTTTGTAAAACGAACCGCACCAACGGACTCGAAAAGCAAAAACGAGTTAAATTGTCAAAGTCCGGTCTCTGGAAAATGGTCGAAAGCCAACACGTGTAGTACACTCACCTTTGGGGGTTACCCACTCGAGCCAGAGTGTGTGGTTCACGCGCCAGCGACCGAACCGGCAGTTGGCCACTGTTCCTATATGACTCGGTCTACGTGAGCTCACTTACGTGGCTACTCCTAGTTGTGACACGTGTCACTTATCCGACTGTTCAGATTTGTTTTTGCAATATGTTATGCTAAAAGATGTCGTTTTGCTTCGAATTTTTTTCTACCCTCCTATTTTCATATTTTCCAGATTTAATGGTGATTTTTTTAGAATTTTTTGAGATTCTGAAAATATTGTTTTTCATTTATTTTATGTTAATAAATACTTAAAAATTATCAAAAATTAGTTTCCCAATTTTTAAATATTTTCTACTGGTTGGAAAGGAATTTTGAACCTGCTGGAAAATAATTGAAAATTTTCATATGTCGATTAATTTTGATAATTATTTCTTTATATATTTATATTAATTACATAAATATATTAAATGAAAATATATCTTTAATATCCAAATTATCTTTTATATTATGGATGAATTTTATTATAAATATGAGGTATAATGTCATTGAATATATTTTAATAATATATTTGGATATTTTAATTATTTATGTGATGATTATCTTAATTATATATATGTTAGAATTCAATTTTACAAAATTTTTCATTCGTGAATCAATTTGAAAAACCTTGTAATTCATCAAATGGATGTAAACTTTACATTTCTGAATAGTGAATTGAACGAGGAGATTTATATGTAATAACCGGAATGGTTTGTTATGTCAAAATATAAAAATAAGGTATGTAAGCTAAGAAATTTGCTATATGGACTAAAACAAACATCAAAGCTTGATATAAAAAATTTGATGATGTGATTTTATCTAGTGGTTTTGTTATCAACTAAGCGGACAAATGGTATATAGTAAATTTGATACTTCTAGTAAAGGAGTTATGAGTTACTTATGTGCGGATGCCATGTTGATTTTTGTACTGACCAAAATTAGGCTGATAAAATAAAGAAATTTTTTTTTTGGTTTGTCAATCTGGTTTTGAGATGAAGGATTTGGGGAGGCTGAAGTGATTCTTGGTATAAGAATTAAGCAGAAGAAAAATGTTATTTCAATTTCTTAATCTCATTATATTGAGAAGATTTTGAATAATATTAACTTCAAGGATTGTTCTCAAGTTAGCACTTCAATGGATTTCTTCTATTTTTTGAAGGTTATTTTGATATAAGTTATATTTCTTATGAAGATGATAGTTCTTCCACAAGTGGATGAGTAATTCTTCTTGGGGAATGTGCTATATCTTAGGTGTCTAAGAAACAAACTTGTACGAGTGATTCGATAATGGAATCTAAATTCATAAAAAATGAGCGTAATTTAGCCGATCATTTAACCCAAGGGTTAAGAAGAGATCTTGTGCACACGTTGGTTTTGGGGATGTGGTTAAAGTCCATCTAAAATCTCTCATGTTAAGATACCCAATTCCCATCTAATATGACGTTAGGTGCTGAATTCAATGAGGAAAGCTTAACATCTAGAGATTGGAACACACTGATTAAAACATCCCAAGGTGTGTGTTCAGACCTGCAAATAAAGGAGGTTGAAGTTGAACTTCTTAATAGCGTTTTTTTTTTTAAAAATTGCATATATAGGTAGGTGCAAGAGTAAAAAGGCAACCTATATGAGTATGAAGTTTGGCCGCTTCAAGAAGCTTGGACTTAGCTTTGATATGCTTATGAAGGATAAGGACACAAGGCTAGTAAAAGATAGTGTCAAGTAAGAACATGTTAGAATGTTGACTTATGTGTATATTATCTTCATGTATTCAAGATGAATAACAAAGGTTCAATCCATAGTGACACCTTTAGTTATTCGAATATTTGAAATGTGTAATATA
>CATIWQ010190676.1:0-20183 GCA_949673415.1 Euphorbia schlechtendalii | reverse complement strand
TAGTAAATTTCTAAGAAACCTACGCAAAGAAAACGATCTCATTTTAAAAGCTTAAGAAAGTAAGATGCAAATTAATCACATACAATAGTAAACAAAGAAAACAAAAAATAAAATATATAAATCGGTTCCTAGCGACACGATGTTTCTGTGGGAGTTTTTAAAAATATTTATATATATATAAATCAGTAATGACGAGGAAAAAAAGAAAGGTAGGTGTAATTATCTGAAAAAGAAAAGAAAACAAAAACCTATATTGATTTTCGAAAAACCTATTGTTAATCCTTGCCAAATTTCAGTCATTTGAAGCAGTGTCTCAGGTTTAAGTTTTTGAAATAGAAAAAACAGTTCGTTGGAGGAGTTTTGTCCTTTAACGGATCCTTTAGTATTACAATATGAATCTTGATTAAACTGGATGAAAAAAAGGTAAACAATTATACAAAATTCAATTGTAAACTATTGACGGAACAAGTTTTATTACATCATAAATTTATCATATACTTGGACATGGATTTGAAACAAATAAGTTTATAAATGAACAAAACTTTCAAAGCTGTTTTGATCTGTGAGACTGTGACCTCATTATCTTTGCCATGAATTCTTTACCATTTTAATTAACCTACAGTCGGTAATTTTTTAGGATGATTTTATCTATGATAAAATCATAATTATTGAATCATTTTTCACATCATTAATTCAATAGTTCAAATTGGTAAAATCAACTTTATCAAACACAAAGTTGTTGTAATTTTTTTTTTCATTTAAGTTAATAATTCACATAAATCTAACTTATACAAAATGGCACCTACAAAACCTTTCAACGATGGTATCAATGCATTTTTCACCGAAAAATATATATCCAAAAAAATTGAACGAAATAATATTATAATTAATAGGTTAATGTATCTATCAGAAATTATTCAAAATAAATATTTACCATTCTCTGAACTTTTAAATTCCAAACAGTTCCTTAAACTTGCAGAAAATACATCAATTTGCATGCTCAATTTTACATGTTAGATTCTGGTTGGAGAAAGAAAAATTTAAAAAATTGCATCTTTGACAAGTCAAACCAGCCAGAAACTGACACATGTTAATGAGGGGCAAACTGGTGCATTTTAAACAAATTCATGGGTATCTGAAACTTTTAAAAATTTAAGATGAGAATCGATTTTTTTTTAACAGGTTCAAAGGTGATAGATGGACCGTGAGGTCATTAACTGTTATACTGGTCTATAACTTTTATGAGGTACTTTGGACTCTCAGGCAGTTTTCTGACTTGTGGATTTATTGTTCCCCATGCAATCGCCATAAAATTGTTAGTGAAAGATCAATTAATATTGAAAATTAGTCCATGATTATTTTGATTGATTAATGTTACCAAGTTTTGTATTCCGTTTCTGTTTTCAACTACATATATACAGTAGCCCACTAAAGGGATTAATGTGATGAAAATACAGGAGCAAAGCAGTAAACAAGATTGAGTAACAAATGAATTAATACATGAATTAAAATAAAATAGATATATTCAAGAAAGTAATCGAAGGAAGAAAAACTGAAAAAAGTGAATGCCATGAAAGGTGATAATAGACTAGGTCACAGGTCACCTGTGGATCATTAATAAATAATAATGCAATAAATTAAGCAAAGCATTAATTAAGTTTTTTTTAAGAAAATTAATTTTCAGACTGAGTAATATAAATAGCACACACTGACATGAAGAAAATCCATCACAACCAATAATACTCTGATCTAATAGCTTTGTTGGAATGATGAAGAAAACTCTGTTGTTGTTTACACTCATTTGGTTCCACCTGCTTATAATAAATCAGGCATTTAACTGTTCATATCTTTCATATATACATATCCTATAACTCTTTGTTTTAATTAATTAGTGATGAACGCTGTAATCTAATTAATTTGGGTTGTGTTACAGGTGAATACTGCGGAAGCAGCAACAATTGGTATGTCCATTTGTAATGTTCATAATTATTTGAGTCCTGTTATATGGATATGTATGGTTAAAAAGGTTGTTAAAAAAACGAAGATTGCGGGGGGAAATGCGAGTACAGGTGCAGCAAAGCATCGAGGCTGAAAATATGCATAAGGGCATGCAACACTTGCTGTGAGAGGTGCAACTGTGTGCCACCTGGCACTTCTGGCAACACTCATCTCTGCCCTTGTTATGCTAATATGACCACCCATGGAGGCCGCCTCAAGTGCCCTTAATTCTCTCTTCTATATCCCTCATTAATTGCCTCATAGTATATTATATAACAAAGTAAATCAATAAAAGCATCATATAATATTGACTACGTACGTACATATCACCGTTATTCTATACTATGTATTGGTATCTAAGATGTCACTATATGGTATGCTTGTGATATCAATATTGTGTATGAATGAATTAGAATGATTTAATGCGGCTTATTTGGTAGTATATATATTTCCCATCTTTTTTTTCTTGCTGCTTTACCATTACATATATTTGATTGTTTATTATAATGCTCTAACTAAATTATATATCAATTAATTACATATCATAATCATCAAAAGTACATGAGAAATGCTTAAAGTTTTTTCCTTGATAGTATCTACACTTTATGTATTACCCTACAAAACATCACTCAATTATTTCCGGTTCACGATCACAAACAATGTTTCTCGAAATTTAAAGATTTAATTAAACAATTGCATGCAAATATTAGATAACTCACATTCTATAAATTAATTATAGAATATGTTTGTTACAATATATGTTGGAAAAATACGAATAACTCTTATTCAATATTATTCTTGTAAAAATATCAATGTATAATTCTTACTAATATTATTTCAACTCTTGCTCTTCACATTAATTATGAAAATTATACTATATATAAAAATTTTCTTAAACAGTCAAAACTCTTAATAAACTACATTCAATAAAAACTATTATTAAAACACAAAATCTTAAAAAAAACTGCTTAAATAAATTAAAAGAATTCGAAATAATTAATAATCTCATTTTCACACTCTAAGCGTCCAAATTAGACAAATATAGGATCTGGTCTACAAATTGCTCCTCCAAATTCTAGCACCTATACCGAACAAAAATTTGATTCATCACTCTTTCAACTTTTTTCGGATTATTAAATCTTTGGGCATTACATATTTTTTGTTATATATATAGTTTAGTTAATTAGTTTCTCCGGTAACTTATATCTAACACAGTGAAAGTTTTAATCTAACGATAGTTGAGAGGTGAATAAAAAAAACTAGAATGTTTAACACTACATATATGTTGTTATTCGGCGAGGAATCATTTAACAATGAGCATTACCAAGATTCGTAAACGTTTACTTTCCCACTAGAAAAATAATAATACAAGCATTATCATCCGAAATTTAGAATCTCCATCTGTGAAAGAAACAAAACATAAATGCAGTAGTAACTAGTTATATAGTGGCATACGTGAAAGAATATATTAAGTGAAAAAGAAATAGAGAATAACACAACACAAGCATAGCTTAATTAGGTTTGATGTTTTATTGAAATGAATGGTAAATGAGATCAAGGGCACATAGGCGTGTTTGCAAG
This sequence comes from Euphorbia schlechtendalii, assembly GCA_949673415.1. NCBI lineage: Eukaryota > Viridiplantae > Streptophyta > Magnoliopsida > Malpighiales > Euphorbiaceae > Euphorbia > Euphorbia schlechtendalii. Next base: position 16,604 of record CATIWQ010190676.1, on the reverse strand, counting down.
GGTTGTTAAGGCAGAATAGCAAGGGCATACATGAGTGTTGCCATAGGTACCCGGCGGAACACACTGGCATCTATTGCAACATCTTCTACATGCTCTTTCGCATACGTTCCTCTTCTCCGACTCCCCGCATCTCTTCGAGCATGCAATCCCGCAATCTGGTAATTCACATTATCAATTCAACCAATAGTTCTGTATTAAAAGAAACATGGCTGATACTTGTAACTTGAAAGAATATTATCCACTCACTGATTTTTTTAATCTTGCGATAATCAGTCTTGTCAATTGCAACCACCGCACTTTCTTCATCCATCTGCGTACAAACTTATAGGCATTAATCGATTATAAACGAGTTTGTTTGATTTGAAAACATTAAAAATTTCTCACATTAGCTTCATGGACAAGTGAATGCCCCAAAATGACCTGCATATATCACATCGAACTAAGAATTATCGTTTGTATTTGTTTCCAGATTATATTGTAATTACGCAATGTGATGGGTGCTTATATACCTGGAGGAGGAGGACAAAGATGGCGAAAATAAAGAGTGGCTTCTTCATCTTGTAAACCAAAGTATGGAGATAAGGAAAAGGAAAGGGCATTAGTTTATATAGAGAGAAAAGGAGTTTGTTATGGAGCTTAGATGTTAAGGATTAGATAGGTAAATCACAAGTATAGAGCTTTGAGTAGGCCGAGGGAAATGCAGAGTTGAGTGACCAAACCTTTTAGATGCATTGCCACACTAATTGCATTAGTTCCAAGGGTTAGGTTGGGCACCGGCCCCACGCCAACAACTGGATATTTGAAAAATTGTTAGCATTTTTTGTTCAGTGGCAGTGGAATTGCAAGAGTGCGTTAGCACCTAAGCAGGATCATACAATGAAAATCATTAAGGCGGATGTCTACAACCTCACAAAATTAAGAATCCTGATTTTATTGATCTTTATATAAACAACGCTACAATTTCTTTTTTTTTTTTTTTTTTTTTTTTTGTTTTGGTAAAACACTACATTTTCTTTTTTTATCAAGAAATTTAAGTTCCCGTTTTTAACTAATTAACTAAGTGTAATTTATTGATTAATCAATAATCATTATTATATTTTACCCATAATTCTATGGTTGGAAAAATATTGATTTCCCTTAATTAACTTTTATTTGCAATTTCAAAGCTTAAATGTTGTTACATTAATTTTGTACACATACTTTTTATTCTCAAAATTTCGGTTAAGGCCCTAAAATTATAATACCAGCTCTGTTAGTGCTCTCACACCGCGCCTTTCTCCAATTGGCTAATATAATGTCATCTATCTATATTAACTTCACAACGAATGACCAAAAACATCAACTGAGTTCAGTAAAATTGGTACATCCACCGATTAAGGGTGGTAATCAATCCCTAACTTCTTCAAAAAATCCTTTCACTCGAAAAAAGTATAACAAACGACCTGCAACCTGTGAGGAAAGTACTGACAAATCATTACTACACATGATTAATACTAGGGTTGTATCACTTATTGCATTAATTGCTGCTGTGCTGTAGTATCATGAATATTTCAATTATTATCTCTTTTTGGACACTTCCCGTCTGGGGTACTTTCATATCCTGTTTTTTGCTATAAGATTTGCTTCCTTGTCGCTACTGAAAATGAAATTTATTTCCAATAAACATTGATTAAAAACATGAACATTCATGCCACTCGTAGAATTGCAGGGTTCATACAAATTTATCTTTATATATAGATTCTCTGAGAAGCTAGTAGTACTATGTTAAATAAGTTTCAGAATCAGTTCAGTGTTAAGAACAAAAACCTCAAAAGAAGTAGAAACTAGAAATATCTCAGGAAAGAAGCCAGAAGTTTTCATATAACAGACAGCTGAGCTAGATTATTACTCTGCCTTTTTGTTTAGTTCACACGTTTTGAAAATACATGTAGTTCATGTAATGTTACTTAGCTTTTGAACAAAGTACATGGCACTACCTCGAAATCTTGCAGACGCATTGACAATCTTATCGGAGAAAGCATTCTTCATTTTTCTCAAATTCAGAATCGCCCTTTTTCTCGGGAGGGTAAATGCGGATTAAAGAAAATTTTATGGTAAAATTTTGAAATATTTACGGTTTCATACTATTTCTTGGTTTATCATGGTTTGTCAGTGTCCAACAATCAAAATAGCGGACAAAGCAATTCAATTATTTTAGCACAAAACCCAACCTCTTTCGAAATTCATATTTCATACTCCCTCCGATTCCTAATATCTATCGTTTTAGAATTTTCGTCAAAACCAATAAGATATTCAATGCATTTTAAAATGACTACTTTAACCATTTTACTTTATAATAAAATTCTCTTTCTTCTTAATTAACAACTTATAAATTAATTTACAATTAATATTTCTCCTAATTAATGCAAAGGTAAATTAGGAAAATCTTGTTAAAAAAATGCATTCATATTTTAAAATGACAAATATTAGGAACCAGAATCCAAAATTTAAAATGACAAATATTAAGAACCGGAGGGAATACTAGCGGACTCGAATTGCTTTAATTAATTATTTAATTAACTTGAAAACGTACACGACACTTTCTTATGTTGTTACTTTCTCTCAATGTTTTAAAATTTGTTAGTGATAGTACGGCGGTTGAGCCTCTAAAATCTGGACAGAAATTAGATGAGGTCCAGACCGATCTTGATGTATTTGTATTTTTTAAATATATTAACATAGTAAATTCAATTAAAGTGTGGATTATAGTATGAAACTATAGTGATAAATACAATAACCACATTATTTTCATAAAAAATTAAAAACATAATATTTTAGTTTATTCTTAAATCATAATTTTTTTTAAAAAAATACTCTTGAAAAATTTAAGTATTTTATCTTGATCCAAAGTATAATTAGTCTCTAATTTTTTGTGGCTTGAAGTACATGTTTCTCGATTTAACTCGAAACGAGATTTTTATAAAGAGGATGTTATATAATGTATAGTAATTTTATGAGCTAATTTTGTAAGTTAAAAGGTACAATTATCGATATTTAAAATATCAATATTTTGAAAAATGACTTTTGACGATATCTAGATAGAAAAATCGGTGCAGACAGAGTCATTAAAACACACTTTATACCATCATTCTTGATGCATCAAAGATACTTCATATAATCTATTTAATGATTTTGTTGTTTATATAAAGAATAATAATCACATCTAAAAATTCTTTGACGTCAAAATAAAGGGGTAAGAAATAATATTTTTTCATAAAATATAAAAGTATTACGTGTAAAACCATTTTTTTTTAAGATTGGAATGGGTGATTAAACACCCAAACTACTTTTCATTAAAGAGAGCGAGTCACAAAGTGTGACTCACCCAAAAAAGTACAAAGTGGCAAAATATCAATTACAAAGCAAATCCGGATTGACTAAGATATTCGTGACTGATAATGAAATATGTTTGTTCCTATTTTTAAATTGAAACCAACAATGATAAATACTAGTTAATAATAAATCTTCTGCTCCTCGAACTTACGTGTAAAATCATATTTTAGGTAACTTTTAAATAATTAATTTTCACAGCAAAATTGGTCTGCTCGTATGAATGTCGGACAATGTTGGATTATGGGCAAAAGAGTTGAATTGATTTGTCCGCGCGACTTATACTGTTGAACATTGATAAAACCATAATTAATCATGAAATAATTTGTAAGCATTCATGAAACTGTAAGTTAAAGTATCAAATTTGGCCATAAAATTTTCTTTAGGCCGGTAAATGCATACGTCCTTGGGTCTTCATTCCATTTTTAAATGTGTCACATATGTAAAAGTAACATGTAGATTAATGCAAGGATCATCAAATTCTATTATAACTCTAAAAAAACTTGAACTTGTATAAAAAATTAGAGTTAAATAAAGATAATTTATATGTGACTGAACAAATTTTTTTAAAAATATGCTAAAAAGCACATTAATTAAATGAGAAAAACAAAATCTTTTATAAATTGATATTTGACTAAGTTGAACTGAATTAATTAAGTGAAGGAACTGATTTACACCTTAAATCAAACTTTATGCATTAAGGGCTTGTTTAGTTAGCGGAATAGCTATTCCACGGAAAAGGAGAAAAACGAACGGTAAAATGTGGAGTGTTTGCTTAGAATCCATCGTCGGGGTGGAATAGTTATTCCTAGCTATTATATAACTCATGGAATAGCTATTCCTCCCCTCGAGAAGGGAATAGTTATTCCATGAGTTGTATGATAACTCGGAATAGCTATTCCATCCCGACGATGGGCTCTAGGCAAACACTCCTCCTTTTTATATTCGTTTTTCTCCCATTCCAAGGAATAGCCCTAAAAGTATTGATATTAAATTTGGATTTTTAAACTGGACTCTTCGGAAAAATGCAAATATAGATGTGTTGAACCGAGAATGCATTACATGCTAGCCTGGTAGAACCAAAAACTTATGATTTGGGCCAGTTCGAAGGACAACATCTTTACTTTGGAATTTTTAAATTAAATTGCAAAATATTTCTTTCAAATTTCAATTTTATATTAATTATGAATAGACAATTTAGATATATAATATGTATATATTAATTATATAATAAGTGTGTTAAAATAGTTTAGGTGAAGGAGACAATAAATAAAAATATATAATGTATATATAACATGTATATAACAATGTATATATAACATGTATATAACAATGTATATATAATTTATGTACATGTAATAGATTTATAACATGTATATATGAAATGTAAAAATATAAAATCAAAACATGAAAACATAAAAAAAAATTTAATTTTAAAAAAATTTGTGATTTTGACCGTTTTCAAATGATATTTGTAGTATTTCAAATCTCAAAATGAATCTACGAGAACCATTACAAAATCAGGGTTTTTCCATTAAAACCTTCAAATATGATGACGTTGTAACGAGTATTTTGAAAAATCAGCATTTTCTTTTATCTTTTCTTCCTTTTCAACCCTAAAATTAAAAAACTCCATTAATGAACGTCATCTTCTTCTTCTAAAGAACTTCTTCTTTCCCCTTCTAGTTTATCCTCATCTAAATAGCAGAGGTTGAAGGGCATTTTCAAACATCATGCCATCTAATGATTTAAAATGAATGAAATCCTAAATCGTCTAGTTCGTAGCTTACCAACTCTACGAATCCAAATCGCCTTTTCTACCTTCTCTACGAATCCAAATCATCTCTTCTACCTTCTCTGCGAATCCAAATCGCATCTAGCTCGTTGCTCACAGCTGCAACTGCGAATCCAAATCAACGTGGCTTTGACGGTGGTCGTGGCGACCACGGTGGCAGAGAAGGCTGCCGTCTTGCTCGTCGTGATGAGGAGGAGAAGTGGGTTCCTGTGACCAAACTAGGCTGCCGATTAGTGAAAGAAGGGAATATCAGAAGCCTTGAGAAAAATTCGGTCTATGGGCGCTTCAGAATCCGGTCTGTCTAATTCACAGGTTTCAATTTAACAATTTGTCTGTCGTTTCCTTTAGTTGGAATTTAGGGTTCTGAAACAGGAACTCCACTTCTCTTCTGATACTTTGATAATTGTTTGATTGAGGATATTAATTTTAGGCTGAATTGTTACATGAAGAGAGGGGTTGCAGTTTTTAAGGGAAAGACAATATAATGTAATACAAATGAGAAAATGGAAAAAGTGGGAAAGAAATGAAATTAGGGAAAGAAATTGCAGATGATAGAAAGATAATTAGGGAAGATTAATAAAGAAAAGAAATGAAAAGGGAAGAAATTGTAGTTGATAGAAAGATAATCAGGGAAGAAAAGAAATGAAAAGGAAAGAACTTTTTAAAAGAAATGAAAAGGAAAGAAGACGAAAGTGCAGAGAAGTGGAGAGATGAGAAAATGGGAAAAAGGGAAATGAAAATGCGGATATGGAATGGAAAGATGCAGAGAAGCAGAGATGGTTCATGATAAGTGCAGAGATGGGTAATGAAAAGATGGAAAGAAAAAGAACAAAATTAAGGAGGTGTTTCTCAAAACTTTTCTAAAAATCACTTATATTTTATAAGTGATTTTTTTAAGAAGTAAGTCTGACTTACTTTTAACTTCTGTCTTATTTTTAACTTTTAAGTTAAAAAAAGTTATCAGAAACACTTCACTGTCTGACTTATAAGTTAAAATCTCCTTAAAAGACACTTTTAAGTTAAAAGTTAAAAATGAGAAGTTTTGAGAAACACCCCCTAAATTAGATTAAGTATAATTTTATAAATATATGTTGTGTGTTTTACCACGTTATTAAAATTAACGGTGTTAAAATAATTTCTTATTTTAGTAATGGTTTGAGATCACGGATCTTTTTTAAAATTTAAAATAATAAGAGAATCTTTTTAAAAACGATCGATATTACATGGTATTTTTTTTAAAATTACCCCTAAAAAAGTATAATAAATTCTTATGGACATATTTTTGTAATTAATAAATTCTAATGAAAACAAATTCGAAAATTTCCTTTTATTTTAAAATTGAACCAAAACATGAAAAAATTGTTCTTCTAACCAAAACTTGAAACTCAACCGAACATAAAGTTAACGCAACCAAATTGGGGTAGCCTATACCCGGTTTAAAATCTAATTGACTAGCTATTGATCGTATTTGTGTCATTGAGCCCCGGTATATGCGCCACAATCATAGTCTGTGCAATTCAATTAGAAATTAGATCCCTAAATCAAAATAGTTGTCTACTGAAATCGATTGACATATACAATTGCCATTGGGTTTAAGTTGTGCGTTTATCAATTTGTATGTTACACCACCATGGGAGCTTGGTTTCTGTGAATTCTGACCATGCCTCACATTGATATAGTTGTGCTGTGTTTTGTGCAGATTTCGGATAGGAAAAGAGATAAAAGAAGTCGAATATCAAGGAAGGGTAGGGACTATGACTCAGATTCTGGGCCTGAGTCTGAGTCCGAGTTTGACAACGACCAGCTACAAATATCAGGAGTCAAGCCAGAATATGCTATTAAGGAGATGATGACCAAATTTCCTAATGTTTGACCCGACTTGAAGCAGGTAACAATGGATTATGGCCAAGATTTTGTTTAACGGGTGTTAATTCTCTTGTTCTTTCATATACACAGCTTCTCAAAATGATTGATGATGGCCAAGCAGTTTGCATATCTCTGAGCATCTCAGGAAGCTTTCTGTTTCATTAAACCTTGAAGAAAGGGAAGATGGGTTAATTTTTCCCGTATGAATTCTACTTCAACTTTGGAGGCTATAGGACCCCCTAATTCAGACCTATATACAACCTAAGGAGAAACCGCTTGATGACTTGAAATCGTTTGCTGAATGTGTTCAAAATTCAGATGACAGTAACATATCAGTACTGCCTCCAAGTAATGATGTTCCTGGTCCAAAGAAAAGGTTTTCATTTCTTTTCATCTTTGACATCAGGTTCATGATTTTGTTTCTTAAATGTTAATTCTTCTTGGTTCTTTGTCTCTAGTATGCTATATTTGGTGTTTGCTTTTCATATTCTATGGTTAAGGGGCTTTAGAGTGTCATTATTGCAGGAAACAAATGAAAAATATGTGGATTGTTTTTTTTTTATTTGATAGGCATTGGGTCAAATTAGGATTAATTTGATCACGATATGCAAATTTTTGGCTGGGATAAGCTTAACTTGTTAATCTGAAACTGACATAAATATTTACTTGTCATCCTTTATAAAGATAGTAAATTAGAAGTTTAGAACATGACATGAGCCCAACACAAAATTAGCCTGTTGGAATTTCATTGAACGGAGTTTTGTCAAATTTTGGTTGACCTGACAATGACACGTAAATATGTGGTATGTGCTATTCTTTTAAAGCATGAACTGGCGAATTCGTTAACATTTAATGCCAGGAGATTGATATGTATATATTTAGTTGGTCTTTTAATGAATATGTCAATTTTGAATAACTTGGTACTTTATTTTTAAAACTCAGAATTCTTGTTCTAAGGAAGATCGGCCCTGAGATGCATCAGCCGAGTTACTTGCTGCTGCTGATGCTAAATTGACTAAAACCTAGTTACTTTGTGAAATGTTTTCTGTCAGCACAATTATCTATCTGTTTGAATGCCGTACTTTTTTTATGCGCAAGAAATCACTTAGCCAAGATAAAGATAACTAACAATGAACAATGAACACTCTCTTTGCTTCCACAGGGCAGTGCAACTTCACTGATAACTAACAATGAACAAAGATAACTAACCTCCTTTTGACAACTGTTTGGCTAATGTTTTGTGACATTTTAGAGCAATTTTCGTAACATGTCCCCTGATTCCTTTTATTTAAATAGTAGGTGCTGGAAGAATATTGAATCCAAATGCTTTGTTCCTTTATTGCTGGTAAACCTTCTACCTGCCTGCTTGTTTATTGTTTTTCTTCACCTTATTTGATTGTTTCTGCCATTTATAAATTCAGAAACGGGACTGAGTAAATTCAAGGTTTGCATGTTATTATTATCGCTTTTGATGAAACCTTGTTGCATACTGAGAAATAGGTTTTCAAGTGTCTTCTGTTTCTCTCTTTCCTCATTTTGGTATATATATTTTCTTCAGTCGTACTTTAGTTTAGTCTAATTGTGTTAAGTTAATTACTTGGACAGGTCACAAGTATAATAAATGGGATTGTTGGAGTGAATCACAAAATGTCTCCAGAAAATATAAAGAGGAGGTAAAAGTCTGTTATTAATATAATAATATTAAATTTCTCACATGAGCTGTTTTTAGTCTTTCTGTTCTCTCCAGAAATAACTTGGTTATATTTGATGTCACATCAAGCTTGAATAAGTTGGAGAGTTCGATCCAACAATCATTATTTTGAACATTTAAGTTGTCAAGATCCATGAGATATGCTTGCAATGTTTATATACCGGATAATAAAGATTGCTGAGACTTTCTTTATATGATATATGATTGTTTTGAACTGTTCAACTGGAATATATGATGGTTCTTAAATCTTTTGTTTTCTTATTTCATGTATGTGAATGTTTGCTTTTTATTATTTTCCAGCCTTCCTCAAATTTCCAAATTTGACGTAACTGTGATTCTGAAGAACCAACCGTGCTGTATTTTGCTACAAATGTTCTCATCCTCAAGCACAACAACCATTTTTATCAAATTGAGTACATCATTTAAAGAATTACAAGATCCTGATAAAGTAAGTTACTTACATTTACATAATTTCAGGGTAAAGATCTATTTTCTCTCTGGTTCTCCTTTTCTTTGGTTTCATGATGTTCATGGTAAAGAATCAAAGTTGTGATCATCTATAAGAAATGGGTGACAAAGTTGATAAGGCTTATGTACTTGGGACACTTATTTTTATATGAAAAGTCATCTGATCTTGCATATACACACCTCTTGTAGCGAAAATTGTAAGAACAAGAAGTATTCAAGGTTTGTAATTGACTAGATTATCTGTGCTCTTAGCCTTCGCCTAGTGCATTTTCACCACTGATGCCACCACCACACCAACACTTATGTAAGGAATATGAGAAGATACTATTTTTCCAATTTTCACTTTTTTGTTTGAAAAGTTGAAAACTGAATTTGGAAAAGGAAGAAAAAAAATTGGAAAAATGAAGATGACTGAAACTAAATTGATCCAAGTTTGCATGTTATGTATTTGTACATATGCTATGAGAAGGTCACAAATCAAATGATATAAAGTATCATTTTAAATTAATATCGTCACAAGTGACATGCTGGAAAGCAAAGTTATATATCTAAAGTTCATTTTAAAACAAATTTATTCTATAATATGATGTGATGAACCAAGAATACAGATAACATACCAACAAACAACAAATACACAACTTAGCAGAAATTATTTTCTAGCTGTTGTATACGTACCAATCGTCTACAGTATAAAACTCTGAAAAATAGCACTTTTAAGCAAACATGTCCAAATTTTAAATGAGTTTAGTTGTTTGCAGAATTATCCATTCAATTTTATGAGTAGCTAGCTAATTGAAAACAAATACTTTTTCCAATAAAAAAATTGCACTTTTTCCTAGTTTTGAGTAAAGGTTATGTAGCTTTTAAACAAAGGAAAGAAAATCAATATATAAAAAATGGTAGGAAACTTGTAAACTGATAAAAACATGGAAAAAGAAATTGCTATAACAGCTGCTACAAAAGATGAATAGTTTGTTAAGCAAAATTAAGTCATAAATTTTATTTATTTTTTTTTTTTTTTGACAAAAGGGAGTCATAGATTAATAAGTAAGAGACAAAAAGAAATAATAGAAAATGAAGGGGCAAAAGGAATAAAAGAAACAGCTAGCGTTTGATTAAGTGACAAGAGAAGTCATTATCATTCGTTTAGTCTCTTTAGAATGTTTGTTGTTTATGCAAGTCCTTGTCAAGCTTACTTAACGCTCCTTTTTTCTATATTTATTCTAGAAGGTCACTCATACACACTACAAGGGTATAGTATTGATAAGGTAATCCTAAACGGATTTGGATTATCTTTAGTTCAATATTGGACTGCATGACAGAAATAATAAAAATCAGATATAAATTATTTTAGAATACTCATAATGTTTGAATTTGTAGCAGAGATTGTATTCACTTTACTCTAGAGTCCATTTTGGGCTTTCAATTCCTTACTATTTCTCACATTGGACTTTGAATTCTCTTGATCAATCACTTTTCCTTAATTTGTGTTGTAGAAGTAAAATCTTCGATATTTCTTTTGACAAAAAACATAGAACTAAAACCTATCGATGAAAGCTTATATTTCCCACTTCCCAGTTTCAAGGGTGAAATCATGTATTGTTTGAGTTATTTGAAATAGTTAGTCTTAGTTTTGGTATCACCATGTATTATAGGGATGATGGGGATAAATCATAATAACTGCTCTTTTATTTCATTTTTTTGTGCACATATCAATGAATGAAAGTGACAACTAAATATTTAGCACAATATTCTCCTGTATATATGGCTGCTTAGTCCCACAAACCGTCTCAAACTTGAAAAGAAATCAAGAATAAAAAGAAAAAAAACACAATTATTTTTGGTTATTCTGAGTTTGGGTTTACTTTGCACCTCACAATCGGTTTCAACTCAGCCAATATAATCTTAAATTAATACTTTTAAAACGAATTTCATTGGATTATAAGAGAGTTTGGTTTCGATTTTTTCATGCATGGAGTACTTCCTCGTGTAAAATTTATTTTATCACTATTAAAGTTTTGAAATAAGGCTATAACTTACAAGTGAAGGATCGATTTTAACAAGAGATTTTAGTCACAATTTCAAATTTAACTTTTCAGCATTCAAAAGGAGGACCAATTTTATAGATCACATAACTGGCTAGCCTATTAGAGCTAATTTCAGATTATTTTCCTTAGCCTTAGCCCAAAAAAGGTTGTCTCGGGAAAAGCTTATGAGTGAACCTTATTAGAGAACGAGAACACTTTAAATTATATAGAGTTTTAAATAAATAATAATAGTACAGTACAATTTCAATGAGACAATATATTACGTCCTTATTCAAGGATGAGAATTATTGAAATAATAAAAAAAATAGGATAAAAATGAGCATATTTATTGAAATATGATTATGTCGAGGAAGAAAGAAACACGTTGTGAAATAGAAATATGATAAACCATAATGAAATAGAAGAAATGAAGTTAAATGATACAAGATTTTAGAATGATTAATAAAGTGTAACTAAGCCAGCAGCCTTCATTTATTTATGCTTTTCACACCTTGTTTATATGTATTTCCTTTGAGAATAGTAGATTTGATTAGTTAATTGGTTAGTTGATTGAAGTAATTTTGCTTATTTCCATTTTTACAAAACATGAGTAAAATAATTTATTTTTAGCCTTGATGCATTTACAACCTTTCGAACTTATTTAAAATAGATTATTATCATTCTGAATTTTAAAATATGATATGATAAATAGTTCCTTATATTTGTTTAAAATGTGTTGCTTTACATCCTCATTACCATGTGTCAGTTTATTATTGGTTTGACATTTCAAAGACGTCATTTTTTTATTTTTTTCTTTCCAATCAAAAATTGACACGTGACAATTGAGGAAGCAAACCAGCGCATTTTAAACAAAATCATGAAATATTTAATACATTTAAAAGTTTTGGATTTCCAACAAGTTCAAAAGAGAATGGATGAATAGCTTTATTTTTACTATATTGTGATTGAAAGTGTGGTTGGACAGTAGCTCCCGATATTATTTTTAATATTATAAAATAGAATATATAGTTATTAAATTGTATGGTATAATGATCAAATTAATATGGGTTTAGTTTCACCCTATAATTGTTGTAGTAGTTTCGTTTTATTAATATTGTATTTTAATAAAATGAATGATTCCATATTTTCTATTAGAAGCTTCTCAACTGGGATGGTGAAAGTAAATGTCATACATTTAAAAAAAATTCGCTGTTGATTAATCAGATATGTAATGGCGATGAGAAGGTCCATTAAGGGTTCAAATAAACATACCTTAACCCCGAAATATGGCTCATTATTTAAAATACGTCTTGGCATAAACGCGTGCTGAAATCACTTAAGCATGGCAGCGGTGTTGAATCAAATCCTGAAACGAATGGTCCTCAGCATTCCTTGACTCTACTCACAGCATACTGCCGAGGCCCATCCTTCAGCAATACCCTCCGCGCATAAGCTGAAACCTCCTCGGTACAACCCACGCTGATCCGGCGCACTCCTTATCTCTCCACTATCGCATTAAATACAAACCTGATTAGCAGGGATGAATCATTTAATGCTCCGACGGCGGAAAAGACCCTCAAGTGACTTGCCACTTGCGCACAGCTTGCAGGCGAGCCCCACATACCATCATTACACGAATTCCTATAAATAGGAAGGCAATCTCCCACTTTTGAGGTAGCTGCTACTTTGATAATACACCGTTATCACCTCTCCTAAATCACTAACTTTAGCATCGGAGGCTCTTCGCCAGAAACACTTCCGGCCGGAGACTTGTTTTGCAGATTCCAAGGACGTTGAAGATAGTAGACTTCACCCGACGGTACCAAATTGGTGCGGTGAGCGTGGACCACAACCCAGAATCATGACTACCCCCCCAAACAAACCAATAAAACCTCCTCACACTCGGGGAACCATCCTGTTCTTGGACACAACGGAGCCTGGATGCAAAGCCGGGACGTCGAACACGGTCACCATTATCCGACCACAAAGGACAGAGGCCCTCGCCTTCATGGGACAAGAGACAGTAAAGGAGAGAAGAAGAAAAGCAGCAGAAAAAGACATGGTAGCAATGCTTGTTAGACAAAGCGAGCAACAAAATGCGGCTATGGCCCTTATGCAAAACATTATGAACGAAATCTTACACTCGCGGAAGGAGGAACAAGAATTGCTCCGGAGCCTTTGTCAGGAAAGACGACTAACTAGGTCGAAAACACGATGCCCATCACAAGGCTCCCCGTCAATGGCGAGACCAGACCGCTCACGCCATACTTACAGCCACTCACGAACGCCGGAAAATGGAGGAAACCCAACAACCAAGGGAAAGGCAAAGACGAGGTCCCCAAGGCGAGAAGTGAGGGGATTCGAGGAGGGATCGCTCCAACGCGAAGACAAAAGCTCCATATTCAGGACCCTCCCGCAATCATCTCTGGATAGCGAAGGGAGTTCAGCAGGTTCAAGGCGAAAGGCTCCCCCGCAACTTCAGCCGGCTAGGGAGGACTTGGAGGCTGTGATAGCCAAGAAGGTAGATGCACTTTTGGCGGAGAGGGGGATGGAAGCAGCCGTGCCGGACATTGCCGAGATAGCGTCACCTTATTATGCCCGCATACTGGCTGAAAGATTCTTGAGAGGATTCAAGCAGCCCCGTCTGCGCTAGTACTCCGGAGTGGGAGACCCCACGGCACATGTTCGCTATTTCTGCCAGTGCATGGAGGTGGCTGATGCTACGGATGCCATGCTATGCAACCTGTTCCCCACCACTTTGGTGGCGCCCTCAACCCACTAGTTTGAAAGCCTCAAGCCTGGATCCATAACAAACTTTGACATGATGGCCAGGAGCTTCGCCCTATATTTTGTCACATCTATCCCACCCAGCCGAACGGTCTTAGACCTGTAGATGGTTCGGCAGAGGTCGGATGAATCCCTTGCAGATTTTTTAGAAAGATTCGAAAAAGTGGTTCTCGAGATTAGGGATTGCAATATTGACATAGCTTCAGAGGCGCTGGCGAGAAATTGCCGAAGCGCTGACCTGGAAAAAGACATCTCCACGGAGAGACCCACCACCCTGGCGATGCTGATGCAAAAGGCCAGGAAGTGGGTGCATTGGGAAACCCATAAAAGGAACACCAAGAAGATCAAGGCAGCCGCGAGGGAGGAACAGGTAAAACGATGAGATTTCGGGAAGTGCGAGCCTGACCGCCGACAGGCATGCCACTCGGAAATACCAAAGCGAGAAGCGGAGGAATTCACCCCCTTCAACGCTAAAAGGAAGGAGGTCTTGATGTGGATCGAGAAGAATGGGGAAGACATCAAGTATCCCCTAAGATGAGGTACAAGGGCAAGCCGGGAGCTTATTGTGAGTTCCACAAAAGTGAAGGCCACGACACAGAGGATTGCCGAGAACTAGCTCACAAATTAAATAAAAAGGCTGTCAATGGTTTATTGAACCGCTTCCTCCAAAACCCACCGCGAGATAGGCAGCGAGACGAGGGTGGGAGACCTCCCCGACAAGAGCAGCGGGGCTATCAACCACCTCGTCACGATGCCGAGCAAGGCTATCAACCGCCTCATCACGGCGTCAAAGAACCCCCTCCTAGAGGGATTATACATGTAATTGCCGAAGGGACCGCTCAGAAGAAGAGAAAGAGAGATAAAACGTTCAACTATGGCAATACGGACAGAGGAAGCGAAGCATGCTATACCTTCGCTCAGGAGAAAAAGACTCCGTTACACAATGATGCGCTGGTAATTCAAATGATTGTGGAAGGATTTCAAGTTCGCCGCACACTCGTGGATACGGGCAGCTCGATTAACGTAATGACTAGAAGAGTATACGACGCAATTGGAGGGAACCCCAATCACCTCACCATTCATCAGGCGCTGTTAAGTGGATGCCGTGTGCATCTGTGGTTCGGCTAATTTATCCATATCATTGGGAGAGAATGGCCCCCGGTGGAAGACAAGGGTCGAATTTCTAATCGTGGACATCCCATTGGCATACAACATAATTATGGGATGCCCACTCATTATTAGTTCTAAGGGTATCATTAACCTTCGGTACCTCACACTCTAAAAACCTACACACTAGGGAATAGCTACGGCCCGCGGGAATCAGCAGGCCACTTAGGAAACATATCTGATGTCCTTGAAGGTCGAAGCTTTAGCTATGGAGGAGGAACATGACGAGGAATGGGCAGCCAAACCCGCGGATGTAAAGGTAGCAGTAACCCTAGAAGAAGGGAAGGAAGTTCGCATGTTTGAAGGACTGAAGGATGAAACTAATAAAGAAATCCTTGTAGTGTTGCGTGAGAAGGCCCGCGCTTTCGTATGGACCAGGGCGGACCTAATGGGCATCAGCCCCAGAGTAGCTGAACACAGGCTGAATGTACTCCCCCAGGCAAAACCAGTCAAGCAAAAACGTAGGAACCATGCACCAGAGAGACAGAAGGTCATAGAGGAGGAGGTCTCTTGCCTGCTTAAGGCAGGGCACATCAAAGTAGTCTGATACCCCGACTAGATCGCCAATGTGTTCCTAGTTAAAAAACCGAATGGTAAGTTCCGATGTGCGTAGACTTCATGGACTTAAATAAAGCATGCTTGAAAGGCAGCTACCCTCTCCCCAGTATTGACATGTTGGTAGATGCCACGGCAGGATACGCCATTTACTCTATGTTGGACGCGGCATTAGGGTACAATCAGATACCCATGGCCGAAGAGGATAAGGAAAAGATGTTGTTCATCATGCATGAAGGGATATATTGTTACAACGTCTTACACTTCGGTCTCAAAAATGATGGGCCCACCTATCAACGAATGGTAAATGAGATCTTCGGCGACATGATAGGAAAAGAAGTGGAGATGTACGTAAACGATATGATTATCAAGAGCAAAGCCGAAACGGAGCACACCATGGATATAGCAAAGGTTCTAGACCTTTTAGAGAAATACGAGTTGAAGCTGAATCTAGAAAAATGTGCCTTCGACGTAACAGGAGGGAAATTCTTGGGGATATCTAGTTTCACAAAGGGGAATAGAGGCTAACCCTGATAAAATAAAGGCGATACTTCAGCTTAAAGAACCTTGAAGCATAAAAAATATCCAACGCCTCAATGGAAAACTCAATGCCTTGGGCTGTTTTGTTTCTTGTGTGGCGTGCCTAAGCACCCCTGATAAGTGTATTATTACACTTATTATCACATTAATTTTATACAATAAACACTATAGTTTTTATCATTTTTATACTTCATATAAAAGATTTCACGTGGTATGTAGTTGTTTTTTATGCAAATGCAGATACTAGGTAAATCTTGGGAGTAAAATGAGCTAAAGTGGAATTCTATAAAAAAAAGAGTGAAAAAGGTGCAAAAAGATG
>CATIWQ010190675.1:0-75288 GCA_949673415.1 Euphorbia schlechtendalii | reverse complement strand
CATAATCAAAATCTGCAGCAGCTCCGGAGAGGTAGGCGAAATTGGCCGAACTCCGTCATCAAATATTGTGTTATTTTTCCACTATTATTTTTTCGCATTCCATTAAATCTGATAGTACGGGAATTACCGCGTTTATTCCCCAACAATACCGTATTTTATCCTTTCTGAAAATATTAGCGTGTTTATTTTTTTTTTTGCGATGTTTTGTGTTTGATTAGTAATTTTAGACTTGTCTAGTTATGTCAATCAGTCTACGAGTCATGTTGTACAATTGTTAAATAGAGCAGTTGATTCTTCAACATTAAAGAATCTAACTTCATGTTTGTTCAACTTTGATCAAAATTGTTATTGTTTCCAAGTTGATATAATACAATATATTCTTCAGTTGAAGATTTGTTGCATAAAAACCCACAAAACAATGGGTTAATGGTAGTTAACGCATTCTTAAAAAATTGTAAGTTGTGGATCTAATTTAGGCATGTCAATGGGGCGGGTTCGGGGATTCCCCATTTAGTGTTCGGAGATTTTTTCACCCGCCCATTCCACACCTGTGCGAGTTCGGGCGGTTTTCGGGTAATCCCCGTCCTGCTATAAATTTCACATAAATTTGATGTATGATCTCATTTATAGTAAAAGTTGTACTTCATTTTATCATAAATCAATAAATTTTAACTATGAGATTGTATAATAAAAGTAATAATTCTAAATGCTACGACGTTCTCATTGGTTCAATATGAATTTTTGTGTCTTTTCTCATGCTTGTCAATTTGTTGATATTTTGTTTTGACGAATTCAAATGGTGGTGAGATTATAATGGTCTTGCATAGAATGAGAGTTTTGCTTGCTATAATGATATAGAGTTGAGTGATAAGTTACTTGTTTAAGTGTTACTTTATGCACTTGTTTTTTCGGCTTTGATTGCCTTTTATTTTGAACAATTGATTTTTTCGTGTAATATGAATTATTTTTCAAAAAAAAATTCAATTGATTTAATATTAAGAAACCATAATTAATTAAATTGTAATATTATTAGTTTTTTTATCAATAAAATTTGAGTGTGCAATTACTTATAAGATAATTGATTTGAATAAATTATATATGAAGTACAATTAAAAAATTGTGTGTATGTGTTTTACATTCGGGTTTATTTCGAGGATTTATTCGGGTTCAGGTATCCAACGGCTCGGAGTTGGTTCCACCTAAACCCGCCCACATTTTATTCACGGGTGTGAAATTTTCGGTTATTCCTCACACCCGTCAGTTCGGATTCCAAGGGTTTCGGGTATTCCCCGTCGATTGACATCCTGATCTAATTCTTCCCATCTACAAAAGGTCGAACCCTCTTTGTAATCCCTGTGCTATAACAATTATACCCTTTCGATCTCTAGAGTATGCACGTTTTTTTTATTCCTTGTGCTTTTGATTCCGTTACCAAAATTATTACTTATTAAAAGGCTTGTCATGCTAGCTTTATAATGAAAATTCTTTTCCAACGAGGTGTCAAATCAATAAATTCAAACTTTCCTGCACAATCCCATTAATTAATAAACCACTTCATCGTGAATTCCCGTCTTGGAAATTCCTTACCCCTAATTCGTTGAAACCAAATTCAATTAAAATTCCTAAATCATTGAAAGAGACCAAAGCAAAGAGCAAAGATTGAGGATTGCTACTTATCTTAACTTCATTATCATCTTTTCTCAGGTTTGCCACTCGAAGGGTTCTCTTCTTCTTTGACAAATTGTTTCGTTTATAAGTGGGTTATAACTTGTAGTTGATTTCCTTTACGAAACAATCGTTCTTAAAAAATTCAATTCTAAACTTCATTAAAAAACCATTGCTTTAATGGTTTTTTCAATTAAAGGAATGGGCTTTGACCATCATTTAACGAAGATAATGAATACAATAGATGATTTGGAAGTAGCTACTAAGCACCATGCAGAAGCATGGTTCAAGATTAAAGGAAACAAAACAATTGAAATATGCAGATCAGTTAGGCGAAACTATGCAGATGAATGTGGAGTAGTACAATATGCAGATGAAATTATTGCAATGGAAGCAAAAAAAGTTGAAATTCTGATGCTCAAAATGCAACTTGAAGAATCCAAAATGAAGATCATTCATCTATTTAGATATAAAGGATTTTAAAGAGAGAAGAATCTAAATTCATGTTGAAGTGGTATACCGATGAATTACATTACTTAGAAAATTTTGAAATTACTGATTTGATACTAGGTTTCACTGAATAATCAATTTTATACACGTCATCAAAAAATAAAACATGTAGGCAAGTCCATGAAATAAGGGACAATTTGGTCACAAAACCCAAAACAGATAACCAAAAGGGTAAAGCTATTATAACACAAGTACTAAAAAGGGGTTGACTCTTGTTTCTAAAAATATGTTAAGCATACATAATTTTCATTTTAATTATCCATTAACATTTATTCACGTCTTATTATGAATTTTGTAGAGGTTGGGTGTTGAATTCGATATCTTTCACATCCGCCCGCTTTGAGATGCATATAAATGGTTGTGGCACTTATCATCATTTTAATCAAATTATGTATGTGGAATTATCTTCTTATAAATTTTGAGAAACACTTACAAAAAATGTAATTCACATATCTTCGTCTTACATGAATAAAACATGCGTTTCTATTCCTTTCAACTCTTCCTCATGGTCTTACTATAATTCATTCAATCATCTAATTCGTCTTCTCTTGTTGTTCGTTATTACACACCATCGTACCCATATCCCAATGTACTTCCAAATACAAGCAAAATCTAATCCTTAACACATCAAACGTTGTTGTTATTTACTAACTTTTATATCTCCCGATCTTGCCACACAATCGAATCCTTGCTGCGTTCGGATATATGATTTGATCCCCTTTTTCCTTGATTCTAACTTTTTTGTTATAACTTCATAGACTGGTTAACACTGTAAATACATACGAAGAAAGGATGATGATAATCATAATCTATAAATAACTTGCACTTCATTCCATTTTAAACACATCCATCCACCTCTTTCTTTTTTCCGTATACATAAACTTTGTATTAGTATTATTTCCAAAATTCATGTTCAATAGTACCATATAACATATCATAAGATAAAATCATTCGTCTCAAAATCTTTTATGTAAATATGTTCTTTTATATTAATGCATTTATTGTAATTGTTAATTACCTTGTGTTTGTAATGTTAATAAATTAAGTTTTTAAACTTAATGTTGAATTAATTTATCTGTTATATGCCTTATTTTTTTTCACAATGTATAGTTTCAGATTTTAAAACTTCAAACCCTAGGGGTGTTAGGGTAAATTGCCCGACACCAGCCCTCTACCTACCTATAAATTGGAAAATTTTTCAGTAAAAGGTATAATTATTTTTCAAAAATTCAACCGCTGTTAATTATATTTATTTTGGTAATACCACAATTGATTATATACACACAAGTAAAAAATATTATAATCAATGAATTTATTTGTAATAAATAATCTTATTTTACTAACAATTATCATTAGATTAATTATCACATTAACGATGGTTAATGTAATGAAAAAAAATCACAAATACAATAGGAAAACCCTTGAAGTTATTATTTTTAAGGGAGTTAATTGCGTATTATATGAAAATAAATTTATATATATACAGGCAAAGGCATATATATCCAGCCAAGCTGTACTTCCCCAAACTTAAAAGAAGGTTGTGAAAAGCGATGGCAGCTGCGACTTCAAGCGTGGTTCCGGCCGGACGGAGTGCTCGGAGAGCCGCCGCCGAGGATGACAAACTGGTGTTCGAGACCTCCGAGGGTATAGAGCCCATTACTAGCTTCGACGAGATGGGCATTAACGACGATCTATTACGTGGAATTTATGCCTACGGATTTGAGAAACCCTCTGCAATTCAACAGAGGGCTGTTATGCCCATTATCAAAGGCCGCGATGTCATAGCCCAGGCTCAATCTGGTACCGGAAAGACCTCCATGATTGCTCTCACTGTTTGCCAACTCGTTAATACCTCTAGTAGGGAGTAAGTTTTTTCAATACCCTAATTTCAAATTATGTCCTTTTTTCAATGAATTTGTCTCCTTACCTTTTTTCACTGAATTTGGTATTTCAAAGCTTGATTTGCACTGTCAAAAGTCTTGGGCGTAGTAAAGATTGTCAGGTGTCGTCAATTTGGTCCCGTAAAAAAACATTTATGCTAATGAAACATCAACTTTGAACAAATTTTAGTACTTTACTGATTAGCTCTTATGAATTTGATATGAACCCTAATTTCTTATACTTATATAGCTATATGTCGTATCCCTTTCCAATAGTATTTATCTTTTACAATTATGATAATTGATAAACGTGCAAGGGTACTTTGACTAGTGCTTAGAATATTGAACTTACTTTGGAACAATGAATGTTCTTGCAATTGCTACCTGTTACACATTTAAGGCTCTCTGTGTCCTTTTTGTGTATCAGTCATGCTTGACTACCCAAGACGCCCTAGGTTATGTTATGTATTCATAACTGGAGGACCTTCTTTCTATTCTGCATCGATTTCGAGTTTTTATTTATATTTGCTTATGGGCAGTTTCTGGCTGAAAAACAGTATATGTGATTATGTGTATAAGTGGGTTCAGCCATTCTCAACGCTCAAGTGATGTTATTTTCAAATTTACAGAATTCAGGCATTGATATTGTCACCCACGAGGGAACTTGCATCTCAGACTGAGAAAGTTATTTTGGCAATTGGTGATTACATTAACATACAAGCACATGCATGTATTGGAGGAAAAAGCGTGGGTGAGGATATCAGGAAGCTTGAGTACGGTGTACATGTTGTGTCTGGAACTCCTGGAAGAGTTTGCGATATGATAAAGAGGAGGACATTACGTACTAGAGCAATTAAATTATTAGTTCTCGTGAGTTGGTGACTTCATTTCTTGCATTAACATGTTGCATTAAGGAGGGCGTGTTGCTTTTGCTATCTTTTACCAACTCTATTTTTTATGTGTTGTAGGATGAGTCTGATGAGATGCTGAGCAGAGGGTTCAAGGATCAAATATATGACGTGTACAGATATCTTCCTCCAGAGCTTCAGGTTCCCTCCCTTGTTTTCTTTTGCAAGCACCCACTCGTCTCCCGATCCTTATGAATGCATGGATATGATCTTCTGTTTTTTCATCATTCCAGTTTTTTTCATTTTATAATTTTGTTCATGTCCTTAATGACCATATAACTTGATGATCTCGAATGTAAACAAACATCTTTCCCGTTTCACGAAGTTTCAAACAAGTTATGTAGAAACAGTATAGGATATTTGCTATAATATCCCCTAGTACTTTAGTTTTGATGGACTTGTATGTTCCTGATCTAGTTTAATAATGAAATGGGCAATTGGGACTGGACTTTCTTACATCTGAAGGCAATGCATGCATGCATGGCATGTCAGATAATATAGTTATTCAGCATGATATTAGTTTATTGCTTGTAAGTGGGGCTTGGGGCTGATGGGTAACATGACATTTTTTTGTTGATTTTTATCCATTACAGGTCTGCTTGATTTCTGCCACCCTTCCTAATGAAATATTGGAGATGACAAGCAAGTTCATGACGGATCCTGTTAAGATTCTTGTGAAACGTGATGAGTTGACTCTGGAAGTGAGTATATTTTTAATTAATATAGCTTAGTCCAATGTAAAAACCTTGATCTGACTGGAAACTATTGTTCTTGCTTCTGTGTGTATGATGATAGGGCATTAAACAATTTTTCGTAGCGGTTGAAAGGGAAGATTGGAAATTTGATACTTTATGTGATCTGTATGACACTCTTACCATCACCCAAGCTGTTATTTTCTGCAACACGAAGCGAAAGGTAATACAATACTTGTGGAAGTTAATCTTGTCACTAATCTATGTAGTCCTACTTTTTTCAGCTCAAAACTTGTAAATATGTTGTCCTTGACTAAAGCTTTGTGGCTTTAGCAGATTGTCTTTAATTTATTCTTAATCGTCATTAAATACTTAATCTGCTGCTGATAAGTCTGCGTTTAACTAGAATCTAAGATGGGTTTTCAGTCTTTTATTCAGTTACTTGTTTTGGCATGACATCATGTTTTACCTACATTAGCTGTCAATTCTTTTAAAATGGAAGTGCATTGTAGTTTTGTATATGGAATTACACTCTTATTTGTAAGCAATCATAGAGGGAAGTTCTGATGTACTTAGGCGATCATGAGCCTGGTTTCTATTTGAAGTATTGGAGATCAGAATATGATACGTGTCACCATCTTTATTAGTAATCAATTGAAATAGGGATTTCCAGTTCTGCTTGCCTTCTAATTAATCATCATTTTTTTAAAAAAAATAATTAATCAAGGTTGTCTGAAAAATGGGATAAATATGATTTTGTCAAGTTGTAATGCTGACAGATTTTCAAATGTTTTGTTGCAGGTGGATTGGCTAACTGAGAAGATGCGGAGCAATAACTTTACGGTGTCAGCAATGCATGGTGATATGCCCCAGAAGGAGAGAGATGCCATTATGTCAGAGTTTCGGTTGGGTACAACAAGAGTTCTCATCACAACGGATGTCTGGGCTCGGGGACTTGATGTCCAGCAGGCAAGTTCTTTTTATTTATTTTCTTCTTCCTATCTTATTCAGTGCAATTTGTTTTGTTGTCTCGTTATACTAGCTTATGAAAACTCTTGATAATATTAACCAACTTTGCTCTCTGAAGAAGATAAGCGAACTTGCTCTGGTTTAGATTTATATAAATCTAATCATGTAGTATGCTAAGTCCTGTTCCATAACACGGGGAGTAGAAACTTGAGTTTATGACAGGATCATTGTTTGAGTAAACTGCTCAATGAATATGTCTAGAATAAGGCATACAATCTTCTTCATCTGAATTTTTCTGTAATTTCTATTTATAATTGCAAGTCTCTAATTAACATGCAATTTGTTGTGATGCTGCTGTTTTGTTCTTATCCTGAAAACTTGGTCTCAGGTGTCTTTGGTGATTAATTATGACTTACCAAACAATCGAGAGCTTTACATTCATAGGATTGGTCGATCAGGACGTTTTGGGCGGAAGGTATTGTTTTTCCTCTCGGTTTTTTTTATTCATACTTCTTATTATGCACCATGTGCATTTGAATTTCCTTTTTACGTCTTCCCATGATTGTTCGGTTGGTTTTTTTTATGCTTTCTGAAATCTAAATTCTTGGTCAATCTTCACCATACTGTCAATTCATGACTTTTGGATGGTTAATGTGCAGGGTGTTGCCATAAATTTTGTGAAAAGTGACGACATCAAGATCTTAAGAGATATAGAGCAATACTATAGTACCCAGATTGATGAAATGCCAATGAATGTTGCTGATCTTATATAAGGTTGGGTCGGAAATTGGATTGATTTTGTTTGACTTGAATGTGGATTGTTATCCAAAAGTTTGTACAATAGTATGCATGGGATGATATGTTTATTGATTTTCTGGCTGGAAACCTGATAGCATAGGCTTTAACTCCTGTATTTGATTTTCTTTTTCATCTTTTTTGACTTTTTGATAAACAAGATCATGGATGGATTGTGAAGGTTGAATTAAATTTCTTCACGTTTTGCAGAAATCTCTAGTTATTTTGATGAACATGAACTAGTAAATTATTTCTACAAGGCCGATTGACTTGTATTGGTTGCTAATACCTCTTAGCTAGAAGCATGTGAATCTTTAAATGAAGAATTATGTGTAGAGATCAGGTTTAATGAAGAGATCAGGTTAAATGACTCCCCGTTTAAAGAATTTTCTATAGTGAGGGATGAACATGGAGATAGTCAAACTCAACTATCCGTCATACGGTATATTTTAAAATAAGGTCTTTTGAATGTAGAAAATGATCTATTTCTTTAATTGGTATTCCAAATACCTGGATTTTGAGATATCTCAACTTTAAAAAAATGCTTCTTTCAACTTCATCCATGCGCCTGCCACGTGACAAAGTTTGAACAATCAATCAAACCAATCATTAACCTGATATGTGGCATAGATTTCTAAAAGCACAAAAACACTAGAAAAACTTCAATAAAGTCCTTAAGCTTTCTGCCAATTTTCGAATCTTGGAATGGCCCCAATCAGCTCGTCGTTCATCCAATTGACGAGCAGCTGCTTTGACTAAAGCTCTGCCAAGAAGAACAGCAAGCGACGGTTGGGCGTAGAGGTGGATGGTTCCTGACTGGGCGCTTGAGTGTCAGCCTCAGGCGAAGAGGCGGTTGTGGGCTAAGTAGCATTGATGAACAGGACTGGAATTGGAGTACATTTAAACATTAGATTGAAATTGAGACATTGATGGGAAGCGGAATCTATTGGGAATTGCAGAGATGAATATGTAAGTAGAGTAGGATGTTGATTGAGGAAGGGAATTTTGATTTGTAGAACCTTAGACGACAAGTACTAAATTGGTTTTTCGGTTAGATTGAATTTAAGGGTTTTGGTTCAACAGTGAAATCAATTGTTTTATTAGATTTGATTGAATTGGTTTGAATGTTAGATGAGAATGTAGAAATTGTACTTTTTTCATTATTTATTAGCTTCTGAAATGGTGAGTGCACCGTAGAGAGAGAGAGAGCGAGTTCAGTTTGGGAGGAAGAGATCCGGTCGAGGAACGCCGGTGAGAATAAAGAAGAAGGTAGGTGAATTTTATTAATTTTTTAATTAATCAAGTCCACCACTTACCCCAAAAGTAAGTATGTCACGTGGGGTACCACATAGGACATTAGGTGTTGAAATGTGCACTTTTTTTTTTTTCAAAATTAGGATATACGAGATTCTTTTCAACAAGTTGAAGTATCAATTTGATGCCTGAAACCTTACTTTTTGCCTTTTATTGTTAGTTTTTATTTTGTTATTTTTCATCAGTTTTATAACAAAATATTATTATTTTAAAATGAATTTGATTTGAAAAACTTAATATAAAACACTTCATATCTTATAATATGAGATTTAGGAATGAAAAATGAAGAATATGGTTAGACATGCTCTCATGTAAAAAAAAAGCCGAAACAACATTTTTTTTTAAAATCTGAAGCTTATCCTTTAAATTATGCCCAATAGGTTCAGAGCTTGTTTTTAAAAAAAGCAATTCTCTGTACATTACAGTATTTATACAATCCAGTTATTCGTTGAAGAAGCGAAGAAAGAATTACTGCAATAAAAAACTTAAGAAAGTGAACACAAGCTTTCCAAAACACTATGCCAAAGAGGGTGATTACAAACAAACTATAAAAAAGCTGAGGCCCCAAACCAAATGCCCTCACAAATTAGTGGGATAAGCATGAGATTCAACCTTTTGAGCCTCAAGTCAACCAATTCCAATTCCAAATCGATATAAAAACAAACAACCCTCCTAAAGGACAAAGTTCACATATTGAAATCAGATAAGAAATTTACAGAACAGTGTTGATGTGAAGTGCTTTGAGAAGTGAAGTAGCCATCTGTTTCACCAACACCTGTCCTCCCGAGCTTTGTCCTTCTCTTCGTTCCTCTATCAGATTCTGAAGTTTCTGAGGCAAATCATTCTCCACTATCAGTTGCTTCGGCCGTGGGTGATGCTCGTAAACAGCCTGCCATCACGAGTTTCAAAATTAGCAATCTATAAGAAGATGGTCTGTATTATGATTCTTTACATTCCAATCATTCTATTTCGAGAATCAATATGGCATGGATAAGCAAACAACAGTACAATTAAAAAGAATGCAAAGTTGAATCGGCACCTTAATTAGTTTGAGCAAATTCAAGCGCGCAATCGCGTCCTGGTGGTCCAGCCTTGCAATGAGCAAAGGTGTCAAGCCATTAACAGCTAAAGTGGTATTGATCCGGGATGATTTCCTGCATTCAATAAATTAACAGTGTCAGCAACCACGAATAAACAATTTAAAAAGTTCCTTTGAAATAAATTTATTACGAGATATAACACTCCATACGTGATGATTTTCAAGAACGGCTCCAGAATATGCACAAATTGTTGTTCGGGACAACTCTGAAAGAACTTCACCAACTTTTGAACTGCATCCTTTTTTAACAGCGCTTGCTCTACTTTGCGGTTATCGTTGTCGTGGGCCAGGCAGACAGCAATTGAATCCAATGCTGTCACCGACCAAAACACATCATCAAGAAGGCTCAAGTACACATCCAGTCCACCATGGGCTCTTAGTTGCTCTCTTGAGTTACGGGATGCATGTGCCATGTCACAAAGTAAAGGTAATGCGTACTGTTTTAATGGAGAATCTGTCATAATTATATTCATCAAATGTGGAATGATTCCATTTTCTGCAGCTTGTTCCTGTCTTCTCTTATTTATCTTGCAGAGATTAAATAGTGCGTTGAGGACCTTGCATAAAGAACATTGAGAAAAAACATTAAGTGAGGATAGCAGACAATAAATAAAGCGGGATGCATATACACACACACACACACACACACACACACACACACATACATATGCATGACAAAATTCATAAATTTTGACATTATGCTCTAAGTTGGAGATAGACATGAAAAAATTAAGTAACCAACTTTTAATCTGCACTGAACCATAATTTGGAACAAGAGAAAGAAAATGTACTCTAAAGGTAATCAAGAACTTTCACTGCAATAATTAATAAGGGGAAACTAGTGAACCAAAGTTTTCTTTATTGAAAAGTACATCTGATATTCTATTTGTCATTCACTACAAGATATATAAAGATTATGAACAAAGAATAAAAATTGCTAATTTGACAGTCTCCACATCATGATGAAAATTTAAAAACCAATAGTTCAAAAAAATTACAAGCTTTATAAACAAGGAAAAATATTAAAGCAAGCAGTATCAAACATATCACAGATCATATACTACAAATAAGAGCTAAAAGATCTTCGAGTCTTAGGTCCTTGGTAGCACAATAATAATACCAAATCTAGATAAAAGCATTTCAGATCCAGAACTAAGGTTATAGGAGCACAAACTGCAAGAACTAACCTCGTGATGAATTTGTTCTACAAGAGGTCCATCTCTAAGTTCAAGGTTTGGGATCAAGAACTTGATAGCATCAGCACGCTGAAGATTCTCAAGGCAATTGGGATCAGTAGAAAGATGATTAATACATTTGAGTATCTGCAAATTAATAAGAGCAGCAAGTTTAGCTTCTTTTTTTCAGTTCTTTTTTCTCACTCGCATAGAGAGGGAGAGAGAGAGATCAGAAAAACATATGACAAAATAACTGTGATTATCTTTAAATACCTTCAAAAGAATAGGTGGCTCAATCCTATTAAACATCTGAAAAAGACGGCTAAGCAAGCTTTGGCTACACATATACGATTTGACAGTTGTATCTGCTTGAGAAAACTCAAGTAGAAGGTCAGCTACTTTTTCTAGGTAATCCCTGGCAACTTCTGCATTCATAGTTGAGACCATATGTGAAAGCAATCCGGATGACGTTGCACTCCCTGGCCTAGCATTCAAAACACCAGAACCTGACAGTACACCAGAGGTTGTTTGGGATGCAACACCAGACATGGAAGCAGCTCCATCAATAGAGGCCAGCATTCCTGCTTTTTTGTTTACAGTCTTATGTGAAACTCTAGGCGTGGTGTCAAGATTTCCATTTTCTCTTCCACGCCCAGTTACCTCTGTTGAACATAAAGCAAAATCACTTATGTCATAGAGGATATAAGTGCACCAGATAGGTGAAACTAAGCAGCAGTACTAAAATCACAAAATCAAGATGGTACAACAACAATCAATCATAATTTTTAGTTATGGTTCGCTTCTACTAATCCAACCAGTATTTTTTTAGCTTAGAGGTGATAAAACGAAATCCCAGCTGAAGATTCAGTAATATATTGACAGACCATCACACCCAGAACCATTACACAGTGAAAAAGAGAAAGAAGCCACAAAACTTATAATGCAATCCAGTTTCCAGATGTTTCTTTTCAATCCACCAATATAATATAAAAATGGCATGACTAGCTCAACCAGAATTAAATATAATTAATTATTTCAAGTAAGAAAAGACCAGCATATGAAGAAAATAACCTACCCGCAAATTCTGCCATCAGAAAATCCAATTCCCCATTTGTTTTCTTGTCACTAGCATGTAGTAAAGGCAATATGCTTTCATGTCTCTCCAATCCCGAGATGTGCTTTACATACTCCAACTGACCAGAGAAATGCCTTGAAGGTGGTTCCTTTTCCAACAAGCTCAGAAGAGGTCGGACTTGATCTGGCTGAGAAGACAATATAGCTGGAACACCATTCGATGGGCTCTCAATCAATTTTGGTGGCCTGTCTGTAGACGTCCTATTAACAGACACACTGACCCGTTGCTGTCTAATATCAATATCTCCTCGTGATGGGTCAACTTTCCATCGTTCCAAGTTGTCTCGCTCTTTAGAATGATGCGCTGAAGAATCTCTTGTGGCAACATTTCCACCTTTATCTACAGAAGAAGGTTCTAGCGCAGCATTGCTTGATTGAGGTCTATCAGTATCAGTTACAAGGTATCTCGCATCTGGTTGTGTAGGGTCCACCCTCTGTGATAGTGAAACAGAAGTACGAGAAGGTTCTTGCATTGCCATTGACAAGGGATGATCATTAATTCCATGCCTGGCCTTAAAGACATCAGCCTGATCTGATGTTGAGAGTCTTGCCTCACTCTGAATGAAAATAGGATGGCTGGAATCAAGTGGACCAGAACGTGGCCGTTGAACAGAACCATCCAGTGGAAATCCACTTCCCACAGAAATAGAAGCTAGCCTAGTTGCCTCATTCAAACTGTAAAGGGTGTTGATGAGCCTAAGCAATATCCCATTTTTAGCAGCTATTCTACAGAAGTCATTCCTTGGTGTAGATCTTTGAAGCTTAAAGACCTGCCACATCCCATCAATAGCTAGATGAACCATTTCCCTGGATGTGAAAAGCAGAATCGATGCACTTAGTAAGAACAGAATGCATAACATGAAATACAGTTCCTGGTATTATTTGCAAACACCAGAGATTATGACAATATAGGCCAATTCCCTACGGCCAAAGGCATCCTTATTATCAAAACATAATTCATCATCATAAACTACAAACCTGTATTTAGCATAATCAGCCACTAGAAAGCCCACCAAAACAGGTATTCCACGACAAGCAATGAACATTTGCAAGGTTAAGGGGCTGCAACAAGAAGTCATCACTGTCAATCCTAACGTGTGTTTTCTAAGCAAGAAAGTTAATATTATGGATTTAAAGACACTTAGAGAATATCCACCTTGATTGGCAAAGCTGCTGCAAAAAATAGGCTGCCTCCATTTGAATTTCTCGGGGACGGTCAGGCCCAGCAAAGCTCATAACCACTGGGATCTAAGGATACGAGTAAAGGAACTATAAATTGAACTGGATATGATTTCAAATAAAAAAAACTCAGCAATGAATTTGGTTATTTAGCAATGTAATTTTTGTGCATATTTGAAACTTTTTTGTTCTTAATTTCTTCTCAAATGATTCATGTATCCAGAAACTAAAGCTTGGTTAACGAGGTAAATATTCATACCAGACAACATTTTTGGCTTTAGTAAAAAAATTAGATGGCGCCAGCTTTAAGATCAAGTAGCAAAATAATTTTTATGACGTCAACTAAAAGATGCCAAATTCAGCTTCACCAGCTTGCAAATTTGGATCCATTAATGGACTAAGAAAAGTCAGAAAATAATTCAAAATGCATGTGTTGTTTTAGTTGTGGCCTGTTCTGAAGTTACTCGACGTGGCCAATGCACTAACCAAAATGTGGCAGCATACTGTAAGCTGATCATTACATTTTTTATGGTGATAAGTAAGATCTCACTACAATCTACATGATACTAAATTTAATCCAACTGTTAAAAGAAAAATACAAAAGAAGAAAGGCACGTGAAATATAAGATGGTAAATGGACAACAAAAAAAATTCTAAGCTTGCACTTTACTGTAGTGAGCTTGAAAGTTTTCAAATTACCATGATAAACGTTATCATGGATGATGCATGGGTTATTACTTGTTAAGAAAACATAGGTTGTGGCACCATGTGAAGAAAGACCAGTAACTTTGTGATAGTATACCTAAATAAAAAGAATTACAAGTACTAAAGTTTAGTAAGAGATTTGTTTCTGCCAACCGAGCAATAATCATCAATCATACAGAACAAAAAAATTTCAACCTACTTCAACTTGGCAGTTGATAGGAAGATTGTACAAAGAAGGCAGTCCACAGCAACCAAAAAGGGGATGTTTAACTTCTAAAAGTCTTTCTTTTTACCATGGGATACAACTATAGATGAGTTGACTTCATGTGAGTGGACACTTATTAAGAAATGTATACACAAGTACAAAAACCTGAATGTAAATATGACTTACCAGGCCAATAAGACAAGCATTTTCTTGAAAATCAGTATTATCTTTTACAATCTGATTTATTAGTTGAAGGACAGAACATATAACCTGCAATAAGAAAAAAATGCATCCTCAGTTAGCATTAGTTATATAAATATTTTTTTATAAAGCACCAATACATAAACAATTTCAAATAGTTATGGAAACTACCATACCCGAGTTTTAGGTATTTCAAGTAACTCCATCAGGGGAAGCAACCCATTCTGGGTCATAAAAACAATTTTCTGCTCAGAGCGCTGGTGAAATATAGCAATAAGTTTCTGGCATGCAGATGCAATCACGTCTTCTGATTCCTCAGGTCTTAATGACCCAACTAGTCTACCAAACTCGACAGCCTGCTCACAAAAAAAAACATGAAATTTATAACCACCCATCTTAATAAGTAAATGATTTTAACAATAACTTGAGCTTCTTTCATATTCATGAGGATTACATCGACACAACTTAAGGAATTTCATAAATTAAAAAAATGATATCAAATACAATTTTACTTATCTTGGGACAAGAACTATCTCAGCAATAAGTGGAGCCAAAGGATGGCACAAGTAAAATAATAATTTAGGCCACAGAGTTGTGTGTGTGTGTGTGTACAGAGAGAGAGACAGTGAAACTTTAAAAATAAGGATAACAACCAAAAGGAGAGAGAAGAAAAAAGTACATGGCTTTGCACATACATTATTGGGCTTTATGCATCCAAATCAACAAGTCGGCAAATGAAGGAGGCTTAAAATCAACACTAACATCTATTTAAGATGCAAGAAGTAGAGCACGCTCGAAAAAGGAGTGTATATAAAACAATAATCATAATTACTATTCCAATTTCCAACAAAAATAACAGAGGAAAAATGGAGACCTAGCTGTTGTCTACCACTCACTGAAGCATAAACATAGATAATGAGAGTTAGTAAGAGTAATAGGGCAGCTTTTGAGTATATTTCTTATTTGGGTTCTCAGCTTTTGGGTTGGGAAAGGGGCATAGCCCTGTGGAGCAAAGTCTTTTCTTTGTACAGTATCTTTCTCAGTGTTTTTTTTGGCGTATGTATTACTGCTTTCGGTTGTATCTTAGGAGTTATCCCTATATCCATTCTCTATCAAAGTGTTTGCTCGAATTTCAAAGATGACAATTTTAAAAATAAATGAAAACCACAAGCAGTTCATGGCGAGTCACGAAAACTAGGCATAGCAAGTTGCCCACATTAAAAGAAAAAGGATTATGGTAAGAGTATTTTATTTCACTTCAAGGCGATATTTGAATTGCAAACTCCAGATGTTCATATGATACCATCATCATGAAGCTATTTGCTTATGTACCTGAAGTGGAAAGAGATTTTCAGCAGGCAATTTTTCATCAAAAACCTGACAAGACAAACATGCAGAGAACATTATGTCAAAGAATTGGATTTACTCAAGCAGAAAAAGAGTAAAAAGGGAAAAAGAAGGCACAAAAAAGATACCAACGATTTCAACATACCAAACCATCAAGATCAACCACATCATCCTTTAAAACACCCATCATTAATCGAAACAGGTCACCACCACCATTTG
The DNA here is from genome assembly GCA_949673415.1 of Euphorbia schlechtendalii. Taxonomy (NCBI): domain Eukaryota; kingdom Viridiplantae; phylum Streptophyta; class Magnoliopsida; order Malpighiales; family Euphorbiaceae; genus Euphorbia; species Euphorbia schlechtendalii. The sequence goes on along the minus strand of CATIWQ010190675.1, from coordinate 59,291 downwards.
CTTGCCCTGTTTCATTCTCCATTTGCTTCTGGGCTATGGTGGCCCTCAACTTTGTAGCCAGATCATTTTTTCCTGCATCAGTCACAGAATCATTTCCCTGGTTTATTTGTGATGTTGAAGCAGAAGATGAAGCTCCAGTGGCTCGATCATCTATGTTTTTATCAAGAGGATGAAACAAATCATCAATTGAGGCATCTCCTGGAGGGTCACTGAATCTACTTAGCTCATTCCCTCCCAATGTCACTGATGTCTTCGCAGCCTTCAAAAAGCCGTTTGCAGAGAATTATAAGAATTCAATAGTTCTATAGCTGAACAAGCAGAGAAAGCAATAGAAGGAAGAAAGCCGAGAGGAAAGAGCTAAATGAAGGCAAAGCTCAAGCTCACATGGAAAATTATAGTTGCGGGGCAAGACAAAATTCCACCAAAAGTAAGAAAACGATGGATGTCGAGATCATGCTCAAAATTGGTACCAAACAACAGGCAATCTAGATGAATGAACTCTCAACAATAAGAGAGTTTCCAAATGCAAAGACTAAAAAGACTAGATATGCATACAAGGAACATATAAACTAACCTACCAGAAGTAATTTGGGTATCTAGTTCCAAGGAATTCCAAACAAACTAGCATATAATACTAGCGATAAAAGAAAGTAGTTAAATCAGATGATTTTGAGTAGCAAAGGCAAGGGCCCCAAGGACCTAACTAGTTTGAAGGTAACTGGTTTTTAATTGAATCAACAACATTATAGATGAAGTAACTGCAGATATTAGAAACACAATGACCAAAGCTTAATTGGCCAATGGACCTAAGTTGGACTTCTAGCAGTAAAAGCAGATTTCGACAACTCAAAAATTATATCAAAAAGAACCATATACAAAAGAAAAATATATGTTCCATCATATTTTGACAGTTGATATATCTATTCTATTCTGTTAATTTTCCTTATCCATGTCAATGCATTTAATGACCTATATATGTTTTCGTATCAACAAATTTGATCTCATTATTTTATCTAGTTAATGCAAGAACATGCCAGGCAAAAAACTTCCATGACTCCATATGTATGCCTGTCCATGTACTGATATCAGCTATTCAGAAAACATTAAGCTTATTTACTCAGGAATCAAACTCTACAGGCAGTGTACACAATGTTTCCAAAAAGCATGCTAATGAAACTTTGCAAATTTTGTGAGGCAGGCAGGCAGGACGAAACAGAGAGAAAGGGGAAAGACAGGGAAACCATAAAAGAACGGATGGGCTAATCCTACAATTATTTGCATAGCCAATTCCAGAAAATTTTCAACAGCTGTAGTTCTACCTTTTGAAGCCCATCATCATGAGTTCTTAATGAAAAACCGAATGATCTATTCTCAGTATGGGTGGAATTTCCTTTTCCCCCATGCTTTCGATCCACACTTTTCCTTCTTGCTTCAGAAGATTCAACATCACCATTTGCATCTTGATCATGCAAATGCGTTGAGAAATGAAGGGAAGCACACTCTGCTTCTACTTTGTCCGGAGAGAGTCTATTTGAGTCAGCATGTAGACATGATTCATGGATTGATAAGGTGGGAACTTGATCTGAATGTAATTCTTCATCTAATTTAACTGATACGTCCTCATTAGTATCAGAGTTGGAAATTTGATCATTATCGGACTTGCTAACAGCAGCTGCATTAGTCGATAATTCTTTCATAGAGTCCTGAGACGAGGAATGAGATATTAAATGACACAAATATATTGTAATTCCTATATTATGTCACATCAGGTCTGACTATCATTTAGCAGGCATTTCAAGTACTTCAATAGGTTGGTGCAATTTCACAAGCCCCAACACAACTTTTTTTTAATAAATTTCACAAAGAAAAGTAGCTCACAGTTTCTAAGCGAGCAGCAGATTCTCCAGATCTCGTTGAAGAATGGTTTTGAACAGAAATCTGATCATTTCCATTACAAATTTCTGCATCTCCCAAATCACCTTCCTGTATGCTTCTAGAAAAAAGAAACATATTTATGAGATAAAATAAGAGACTATCGGATTGAAAGAAAACCATACATGTCAAGTTATAAAAATGACATAAATGAAAAACCAAAAAAGCTACTCAATTTCTGTGAAATGCAAAGCATAAAAAGGTTTAGTTCCAAATAATGTTGAACAGTTTCAAAAAAATAAAACGGTGCATCATACATTCAAGAGAGGCAAGTCCAATACTTAGCAAAATGAAGTTTCAGTTTACATTAACAGTAAACAGCTAAATATTTTGCTGGGATATATTTATTCTTACCCCGCTAGTGCGGGAGCCTTGGTAGTTGGTAGGCAATTGGGGTAATGTTGTTGCAAGTTCAAACTACAAACTTCCAGATATTTGTCTATCTGTTTTAGAAATATTAGTATTCAATGCCTAAGACAGCACGTAGGTATCCCAGTAATACTCAAGCAGAGATGCTTTGGAAGGCGACTCCTATTCAACAAACAGGATACAAGCCAGATATCCTTCAACAAGACAAGCTGGATTATAATTCCCCCAATGGTCGGAAAAACCAGGGCAACAACATATATCATATCATGAGAACCTAAACTGTGTCACCCTCCAATGTGAAGACTTTCTAATATACCCAATTATGCATATTTTAATGTGTTCCTTGAAATAGCCAAAATGAAAACCTCTAATTCCAAACTAGAAAACTATTTCTATCTTCTATCACAGAAAGAGAGGTAACAAAGAATAAGTAGGCCAACAAACACAATAGGGTTTCCCAAAATTTGAAGTATCGATCTGATGGTGCGTTACAAACAGGATCATCAAAATGCCCAGGAGAACATATCATGCTTCTAAACTGAACATAAACAGTATTAGCTTTGAAGTCCTAGTCAAACACATACATAAAATCAATAAAAAAAACAAGAACATAAAAAAAGGAAATCCCAGTTTACCCAAATAATGAACTAAGTTTAATAAGAGAGCTGGTAATCATGAAGACGTGGGAAATTTATACAGAGGATGGCTTCAATTTAACAAGTAGACAAGTTTCTACCTTATTGATCCATTATGTCGGAAGGAGTTCAAAGCACGCCTAGAATTCTGTATCCAAGGGTGAGAGAGTAGAGTCTTGGCATCGGGCCTCTGTCTTGCATCCTGAAAGCAAAATAAAGGCCATAACAATGGGACAAACAAGAGGCATATCAAACAATAGGAGTGTGGGCACAGAACATGCCATTAAATCTTGAAATAGCAAGTCATATTCCTTGGCCGGAACACAAAAACAAATCTATGGAAATGGAACTTCAAGTAAAGCAGCAAACTGACTAAGCTTGGAAGACAAAAGAAATTCTACAGTGTATACACAGGAGGGAGGACAAGGCACTCTTCTCATAACAAATTAGGCATGTTTCCTGACTAGATTGATTGAGAAAGTTATATGGGCAAATTAATTGGTGTGGCAATATTGTAAGGAGTCTAGTCCAACATGAATGTTTACGGACACAGTTTTACTTTAAAAGCCTTCATAATTTGGATCAATGAACCCAACTTGAGCTCATCTATTATGGCCTAATTAAGCTTCATCACTTGCTAAATCAAGGGGTCAAGCTCAAATTTGATAAAATTAAATGAGCTTTGGGAACCACAACACAAACCGAGAAAGCAAAGAACTATATTAAGTCATTCTCTACACTAAACATCTCCTTTTCATTTTGTGAAACAATATTTTCCTAATTAATTTAGTTTTTGTACCGGATATGAATTAGGACTTGAAATAAGGACAGATAACCTTTTATTATTGTCATTAGACATTTAAAACAGTAATTGCAATTTCAAATTATATGTTAAAAAATCAGAAGAAAATTACCTTCTTAAAGCACTGGCGGAGGAAGTCAGTAATATCTGGAGATAAACTATCAGGTATTGGAGGATGGTCATCCTGGAAAAAAAAATTCCATGATTATGGCAACAATATTACAAAAATGTAACAAAACAAAACAACTGTGTAACAAAACAACAATCCAATGCATAATCGAGTGACCTGTGTACAATATATAAGTGATTCTTGTAAAAATTTAATGAGCTATTCTAGGCTTGATTCTAGGAGTGATATTAGGAATTAGAATTATTACTTTCCCAATATAGACTCATTCTTAAGAGTATAAATAGAAGTAAACTCCTTTATGCAATAAACAATATATTTCACTCATAAAGTAGTCTTTAAGACATCTCTTTCTTCTCCTTTTGAACAAAACAAAGTCCTCTTCTTCTTTATATGTTTCTTCATCTCTTTTCAATTGTTTTTTAATTTGAGCTTGAGCTTATGAAACTGGATACTCTTAGTACTACCTTATATGCAATGTTACTGCCAATTGTTTAGATGATAGTTTCCTTTGGATTGTCGTTTGAAATCTGCCAAGGAATATAACATTTGTGGGTTTCTACTTTGAACCCAGTTCATGCAAGTAAATCGGTGGTTTCTCGGATATTTGTTTGCTTTTAAAGTCTCGCCACTTATGTTATCTATTCCCAGGGTTACGAGTTTTAGATCATTTTAGCTATATTTGGATTTATTGTAATAGTATTGTATCAAGCTCAAGCATGCATGCTCCACATTGAGGGGGAGTGTTACAAAATATGAGTGATTCTTGTAATAATTCTATGAGCAATTCTAGGCTTGATTCTAGGAGTGATACTAAGAATTAGAAATAGTACTTTTCTAATCTAGACTCAATCTTTATGTACAATATGTAAACTCCTTCCTTTATGCAATAGACAATACACTTCATTCAAAATGTAATCTTTTTATTCTTAACAACCTGCAAATAGGACTTTGGAATTTGGATGGTATCTAAGAAAAATACAAACAATAACAATAAAACAAAAGAGCAGAACAGACCTGAACAATACGAAATAGGGCTGGCATAGGCTGCAAATCGTAGTACGGCGGAACACATGTAAGAAGTTCAATAACAGTGCAGCCAACACTCCATATGTCAGAAGCAGCACACACCCCCGACATTTCAATAACCTGTACATAAGTAACCTCTCATTAATAAGCCTCCAAACCTTCAAAGCTGCAGTAAATGCATCAAGTATGCATGTAATGTACCTGTGTTCATTAAATAAAATGCAAGAAACAAGAACATATTCTTTTGCTCATACAGACAACAAGAATAACAACAATGATTCTATTAAAAAATTAAAATTAGAATAAAAGAGGATGAGATGAGACAACAAAGACCTCGAAAGGATAAGATAAAGAAAAGCAGAAGGGCAAAAAATACAATTTTGAACATTTAATTAAAACCTAATAAATTTAACTCTTGAGCTCATCATTTGAGACCAGCCACATATGTAAAAATTGTTAAATCTACACAATCAAAACATTCATCAGTCTCAAAACCCAATAAAAAAGGTAATCACAAACTATCTTTTTAGGGAAAGGAAACAAAAATAACCAAACCAAGGGTGAAGGTGAACCATGAAAATGTAAAAATCAATCACCTTTAGATAATGATGAAGAAGATTTGAAATGCACAAGGTGTACATCCCAAGTTTTCTAGCAATCCACGATAAGCTATAATCTAGCAGATTGATAATCCCTCTGTTTGCAAGAGGTTGTTGCGTAAAAAGAAATTTTCTTTTGGTTTTATGGAATCAAGGAAGCATATAATGATCTTTTTGCAGACGTATCCTCACATTTAATATTGGCTACAATACAAATAAAAAAGGGTTCAATTCCAAAGATAGTCAAAGGCATATCTGAGTAAAATAGCTCATTAATTAAGACAATTTAATGACTTTCTTAATTCACTTGTCATAAAGGAATAGTAAATAACAAAAAAATACATAAAGCAGCTATTAGTCCACAAATGAGGAAACACAACAGTTCAGAAAAACAAAATCACAATCATAAATGGAACAAAGATCAAGCTAAATAGTTAACCAAATATATGAACCAATACCTCAGGGGCCATCCAGTACGGTGTTCCAACTACCGAATGTGTATTAACATCAGCCTCAGTTAGTTTTGTAGCCACACCAAAATCAGCAAGTTTCACAAGGCCCTACAACAGATAAACGGGGTCAAACAATAATAACATCAACATATACAAAGCTGATGGACCACAAATTTGTCTGAAATTAGCTAATCCTCGGATATTCTTTGTCATATTAAAACTTGTAATAGACATTTACGCCACCACAAATATCTTCGCATCAAATCTAAAATATCAAAAGCCCTACCAATATTTAATACAAAGAAAAAAAATGTCTGAATCTAAATCGACTTGAACACTCTCTTCATGAAAATCCATAAAGTATGAATCACTAATCTAAGAAAGAACACAAACACATTATCTAAATTCTTTGCATGTTTTAAGCAAAATTTCACATTCAATATATTGTCTTCGATATTAGAACCTTTCCACGCCTTTGCCTTTTTAAAGGATATAGAAAGAGAGGCAACTAACTAAAATCTGATCCCATGGAATCAATCTGAAAAGTTTCTGTAGATCATTATACCTAAACATAAGATAAAATAAACAAGTCAGTCAGCCAGTTTACCTCTTTGGTTGTCAATATGTTTGCACCCTTGATATCACGATGAATGACACCCTGTTCATGCAGATAAACCAAGCCTTCCAAAACCTGCCATCATTTGTAATTCATAAACAAAATAAGGAAAAAAGGAAAAAGATATTGCATCGGTAAAAGACAGGAACATGAGAAAACCTGTGCAATATAAACGGCCACCAGTGACTCTGGAAAAGGCCCAAATTTATTCGGCTTGATAATGTTTGCGAGAGAACCATTCTCCACATACCTATTCAATAAGATATGGACATTAGAATTTTAATGCTGAGGTAGAGTTTCTCATAACACTTGTGGATCTATTCATTGGCAACAATATATTTGCTAACGTACTCAAGAATAATGTGAAGATGACTCTTTGTCTTCAATGATCCCAGATATTTAACAATGTTTTTATGGTTTAGATTCTGCAAAGTAAAAAATTATTTCAGATAGATGATTAGCAATTCCTAAAACAACTGATCATGCATATCTTCAGCAACATGAATCATAGTATTAGCACAAGACTACATACACTATGGGTCACACAAAGCATAAACACACAAGGAGGAGGGCGCAATTGAAAGCTAAGCTGTGGAGGACCTAACAATCCTATCATCCGATATTTTAGAGTGCACTTACATTAGGTGCCCATGACTTATATGGTGGCACCAATTATCCCTTAAATACAAGGATATTGTTTACATGCTTTCTAGATACATTATACAAAACACATATAAGTACTCAGGGCACCTCAACCATCACATTATGAAGAGAGAATAATGAAATTAATGAAGGGAAATAGAGAAGGAAAAAAACTTGGAAGAATGGGTACAGAGTCAACAATATCAGTCATGTAGCAATACCTTCCATCTCGGCCTAACTTGACAAATAAATGTTTTCTAGCATGCCTTTTAAGAACCAGTAAACAAGGAAAGAAAAAACATAAGTGAAGAAAGAGTGAGGGGAGGCAAAAGTAGATATGTAAAGAAAATCATACCTTCAATAAATCAATTTCTTGCTGAAGCATTGATGTTTCCAATGGGAGAAGCACATCCAAGCGAAAAAAGATTAGAAGTTAGTCAAACTTAGTAATAGAAGGAAAAATATTTATACTAGAAACCAAACTACATAGAATATCATATTCCAATCATTTTTCACTACACTCTGAGCAACTAAAATTAAAAACGAAGCTTGATAAGTAGCAACAACAAAGGCTCCCAACCATGACTTGATACATCAGTAAATTGCAGGACAAGAAAAAACATTTTTAACCATTAAACATAAGTAATTAGAAAATTTAAATAAAGGAAATCCAAACTTGAGAATCGGATAAACCAAATCCATTTGAGGAGTACTGTCACAACTACAGATATGGCACTGCAATGCCCTTAGATGCATGTCCAGAACAAGAAAATAAATTACCAAGAGATGTCAAAACAATGCTAAAGTTAAAAGATCCAAATGACACAGGAAATGAAATCCATTCAACCTAAAGCTTCCCATAAACAAGGTAAACTATAAGTTGACTATTCTAGAAGAGTCCAATTTATCTGAAATTTAAATCTTCTACTCATTACAATGACAAGCAAATTTGAAAACCCATCAATCAGTAAATTATCATGTTATCTTAAATCCAAGGATTAAATTTGTGATCAGATTTCACTGGGTCATCGGAAAGACAGTTGTAGCTCACTCCAAAACCGATAGATCCCATAAAATAAGCAAGCAAAGAACATTCAACAACAATCATATGTCATATAAGAGCACTGAAACCAGAGATAGCCAAGTCCCTAAACAAGCCTGAAAATTTAAGCTTTCCAAATGCCAATTCTATACAATACTTCATCCACTTATATCATCCTGTCCATTTGCTACAAAAAGGAGAAGTCTCCTAACCTAAGGTTCTGATTAATTATCAACTTAAATAGCAACTTTTATCAGCATTGTCAGCCAAGTACGAAATTGAAAAGGAGAGAAAGGATGAAGAAAGAAAGAATTCCAAAAAATCAGAATACGGAAGAGAAGGGCTAATCCAAAAAAATTCACACGGTAATTAGAAAACGAACAATGAAGTTAGATTAATTATTGCCAACATTCATTCTAGCATAGAACAGTCAAAGAGTTAACACCCTAAACTGGAAAAAAAAACTTGGATTTCACACCATTATTATGTTAAGATCCTCTTGGGCAATGTTCTCCAAGGAGACTTGTTTAATTGCAACAAAGTCTCCATTTTCCAGATCCAAGCCTTTGTAAACTCTACCATATGCTCCTTTCCCTATTTCATCACCAAGCATCTGCACCAAAGCAATAAAGACTAAGAATGCAAGCTCTTGGAATCACTTTAGATAAAAACCAATAATGCATACAACTTAATATGCTAATTTCAACTGAATTTTCCATTAGAAGGGGCCACTAAAAGGAATTTTTTAAAAAAAGATATTACTAGTTTAAAGTTCAAAGGTGCTTTTAGGATGGTACAGGAAGGAAAACAAGAATGTAATGCAAATCAAGCGAACACTATTTTTGCAGTGAAAGCATTTAGACCACGAAGCAAGAATAAAACCATCAAGCAGTTTGCTACCTAAGGAATTGTACCCTAAGAATTGCAGACTAGTAGCCATAATACGCATTTTTCTACAACAGAGGAACAAATTCACATTTCTGCAACATTCCCAAAATTACAATTTCATACGGGCACAATAATAAGAGAAAATTAGTACAAGAATAATACCCTAATATTTTCCCGCAAATAAGAAAATTAGTACAGGAATTGTGAGGAAGAGAGAAATCGTGAGTGAGAATGAAATAAAAGTAAGGGTACTCACATATTTGTTGTCGAGAGTTTTGGATTTGTGAAAGGCAGTAGAAGTGGTTTGACGAGACATGGCTTCTGGTGGAAAAGCCTCCCACAGTGGATCAAGAAACCCTACAAATTATCCATTAGCGGCAGGTATCGCCGGAACCCAGCGACGGAAAAGGAGCGCAGGTAGGAAGAAAAAAGTGCAAGCTGTGCGAGGAATAAAAATAAACAAAAATAAATAAATAAATAAATAAATAAATGCTTGCGAGTGTTGGAATACAGTGAAGAAGACAGATGATGATGATGATGATTGTTTTCCAACTCTAATTCCTTTTCCTAATTATCTGATTATCAAATTTTCTTAAGTTTTTTTCAAGTGGGGATATTTATATTAAATTACTAGGAGTAATCAGCTAAAAATACCATTATTTTAAGGTACTGTGATTATAAAATTGTCATGTCAACTATATATATTATATTTTTAATATAAATTTGATAATTAAATATTATTTTTCTTTTTTATAAGGAAATCGTAATCTCGCATTCTATTACAATTATGTAAAGTTAATCAATCGCAATTAATGATAATTATTTTATAAAATACAAAGTAACGCACATTGAATATTACTTATTTTTTTATTTTACAGATTTTTTTACCAAGTTATTTTATAAATGTTATTTCATGGAAATAAAAAATGGAGATGAAAGAATAGATTTAATCGCATCACAACTTTGTATAGTTAGATTAGTCCTATTGAGACTTTTTATGAAAAATTATATTATATTGAGCTTCTAATTTGTTTTTGAGAATTAACAGTACAGTAGTTCCATAACAAGTATGAATGTTAGTTATATAGGATTTATAATTTGTTGTCTTAATTTTAATATGATTTCGCGTCCTACATCAAAATTTGGTGCATGCAAATTGTTGCATCTTTTTATTTTCTTTCTAGTTTCTTCTATACAAGATAAATTGTTACTTGTCAAGTTTTGAAAAAAATATATATATAATGAGATGCCAAAATAACAACAAAATTTATTATAATACTATTATATACTCGTTTTGTATTATAGTAGTACATATCTACGGTTATATACTCGTTTTGTATTATAGTCGTACCGTGTTTATGGTTATAATACGTTTTATAACATGAATAAGTTTTCATAGTGAAACTTACTGGATAAAAACCTGGAATCTTGTATTTCATTGTAAGTTTGTTCTATTTATTAAAAGTTTAGTAGAAGCATGGTAAATTTTATATTTCATTAATATACTGGCATTCTACCAAATAACTAGCAAGCACATACCAGATATATGTCTTTTATTTCATAATTGATGCAAAATAAAACTCCATCTGACAGAGTGGTCATATAACAACATATGTATACGTATTGGAAAAAAATCTACAAAATTAACATATATATAAGCACTCTATTAGGTAGCTACTAAGTAAATGTCTTATATTTCATAACCAATAAATTAAACTCCATTCGACATAGAATGTTCATATAAAAATATATATATACATGTTAAGACCTGTTTCTACAATACTCACATATATACCGGCATTGGACCAGGTAGCTTCCAAGTATTTACAAGGTATATGTCTTGTATTTTATAAATGATGCAAAAACAAAACTCAATTAGACATAATAGACTAGTCATATAATATGTATACATATTATGAGGGATTTTTACAAAATTCACATGTATACTAGTTTCCTAAAAAAACACAAATACATATTACGATATCTCCATAGTAGTAACATGAAATTCGATCTTCAAGTCTTTAATCTGATCATCAAACTTCAACCTAACCATCAAAATTTTTGTTTAAATTCAACAAAACTAGACAAAATTGAAATCCACATTCCAAGTTCCATTGCAAATGCAACTAAATAGGAATACCTTCCATTGTTATCACTCAAATAAAAAATTCAAATGTCTTATCAAAAAAATTGAATGCGAATCAAATAAAGACTTATCACAAATTCAGAAAAAAAAACAGATTTGAATTATGGAACATAAGTTCAACTAGATTTGAAAATAATTGAAGAAAATAAGAAATTGAGAGAGAAGAAACGAAACTTGGATTGCAAAAGAGGATCATCTGTTGCAGAGAAAAGAAACGAGCATGAAATAGAACTTTAAGTGTGAAATTCAAAACTTAAAAACATTAGAAAATTGCAAACAGGAAACAAACATTGAGGGTAAATGTGTAATATGTTTGCCCAAATACAATTTTAACAAATTTCATAAAATATTTAAAAGAGAAAGGCAAAATTATGCTTTTAAACTTAATTACTCCCCTTGCTTTTAATATAGAAGTATAAAACATGACTTATTTGACTAATTACTCTAAAAATGTAAACTAATTCATATACATTATTAACTTTTTAATTTTTCTAAAATTAGATTCGGTCCCAGGTATTTTTTCCTATATATCATGAACAAATTAGGATCTAAATTATAATATAAAAGCTTGAAAACCTAATAAAATAATCTCAATTTAATTTAATTCAATTTTTCAGTTTTTTACACTCGTTAGAAGGAACATTGAGAAACGATATACACCCAGTAAACTTGATGTAGAAAGGCTTACTAGGAATAGGATGAACTGAATCAGGATTTCATACTAGAAATCCTTTGAGGCTGTAGCGGACATAGGATCTAACTCGAGGGGGCGGCCACACCGATCAAAACTTTTAACAAAATTGATATACACACGAACATGCATGTGAATTAAATACTGTAATAAAATATTAATGTAAACCAAAACTCAAAAAATTAATTGAAAAAATGAAAGCTTCCAAGCTTCCAATTTTTGATTGGACATATTGTTCTATTTTAGAAACATGAAATAGTAATATATATTTTTAAAATATATTAGATCTAAAAAAAATTATTGATATAAAGAGATAGAAATAAATTATATAATTTAAATGTTGCATCAGAATATAAGTTGGATGTTTAAATTGGTTTAAGGAAAGAGTACTAAAGCTAAATAACCAATGTTCAATTACCAATGGATACTTTTTCAACAAATTATTTTTTTTTCTTTCAAATAGAAAGGACGGCATTTTTAGAGAGATAATTATTATAATAAAATGCCCTAGCGAGCAATCAAACCTCCAACATGTTGGGTAAGGGGGTTCAAATTACACTTTAGCCAATTCAACTAAAATAAACTATTGATATAAAGTTACAAAATACTCGTATTATACTATGTATTTAGAATTGAGGGGGCTGAGACCATCTTTCATTTGTAGCTGGGTCCGCCCCTGCTTTGAGGTGGTCTTACATTTGCAAATAAGATTTTTTTTTCAAGTGATGAAACTCAGCGAAAGTGTTAAAAATGCATTGTTTGTGTAACGTATTTACACTTTATTCTCCAATTGAATCTTTGCATTGTATAAAATTTTGTAAGTTTTGTTTTCCTCACAATACGTTCTATATAACTTGTTTTGTTTCTCATTATAGCGATTTTCTCCCAATCAATTCTCTCTTCTCTGCATCGATTCTCTTTGCTCTTCTCTATTTTGATTTTGCCGATCTGAAGTTTTTCCAGTTTCATCTCTCTACATAATTCGATTTGGCTCATCTCTGCAACTATCATCTTCTTTGCACAATTCGAGTATTTGGATTGGGTTTTTTCAATTTTGATTTTAAATTGTGATTGGTCATGCTTTTTTCAACTTCTCACCGGTTTAGAATTTGAATAAGATCTGAAATTTAATTAGGTTTGTGCAATTTTTATTAAATTGTGTTTAGTTTGATTTGACTTCACAATTGATATGTTATAATTAGAGGTTTGAATTTATGTTCCGATTCAACAAAAGCAAGGTCTTCCAGTTTTGTTGCATTGTTTTGGATCTTGAAGTGAGGGTTTGAAGTATGTCGAATAAAAAATTGTTAGAGTTTTGCTTTCAAATTCGTCAAGCTTTGATTTAATTCTAACTTATTTGTTTGATTAGAGTTTTTGAAATTCTGTATTGAATTATAGCAATCGAAGATATTGATGTGTTTTTATCAGATTTGTATTTAATTTTGCATTTTCATTTTTTTAGCGTACATGGTAGGTTACTTGGTAGGTATATGGTAGGATGTTGGTAGTTTTCTGAAATCGTAATTTTGTTTGTTTGTACATTTTGAATTTCTATTTTGAATGATAACAATGAAAAATACGGTTCCTACTAAATATCGAACAATTGAAAAAAAAAATTTGAAGATATTTGGTAGGTATCAGTAGAAAGCTAGTTTATTCATGAAATATAGTAGGAACATGTTACAAACATAAATTTTAAGGATTGAACAAACTTTCAATGAAACATAAGGTTCACACTAGATATTGAACAATTGGGAAAAAAGTTTTTGAATGCATCTAGTAGGCACCTAGTAGAACGCTAGTAAATTCATGAAATATAGTAAAAATATAAACTTAGTGGATTGAACAAACTTCCAATGAAATATAAGATTTCTACCAAATATTGAATAGTTGAAAAAAATGCTTTTGAAAGTATCTAGTATGCATCTGTTAGGTACTTAGGTATCTTGCAGAATGTTTGAAATTCATGAAATACAGTAGAAATCGGTTAACAACATAAATTTGGTGGATGAAAAACTTCTAAAGAAATACGAGGTTTATATCAAATTCACACAACCATTCTTCCAACCAGTTACTTTCTAGATTCATACTAGATTTGACATTTTTTGTTCTTCCTACCAGATACCTATTTGATTCAATACTTTGTAGATTTTTATATTACATGTATTGTAATCACCTTGTAATGCATTTTCATTTACTTTTAACATTATAATTGTTTGTACTAGTTATCTAATAAAATAATAGATTCTTACCAAATTTGATTGTTTGTTGTTCATACCAGATATCTATCATGTCCCTTCTAGATATTGAACAATCGAAAATAACAATAGATGAAGTTTCAAAAATAAAAATGAAACGAACAAAAAAATCTAAAACGACATTTCAAAAATATGGACAGTTTAGGAGAGAAGATAAGGTAGGAAAGGAAAGCAACTGAAACATATAAGATGTAAATATAAATCTTAATTAGATAAAAAAATTAAAGCACAAAATTTTAACTGAAATAAATATTGAATTTCAATCAATTTTTATAATTTACCCCAAAAACTAAACTGAACTTTTAAATTACACGATTATGTACAAATTTACAATTGTATAGAATTATATTGAATTGGCTGGTTGGGTGGGGTGAAGTCGTACGTTCAAGTCAAATGTTCCCCAAAAACAAAAAATTCTTATTAAATAAGTACATCCCTCACCTTAGAATCTCCCTAATTCCATTTAATTCATTTCTTTTTGTAAATAAAATTTTCTAATTTTCTAATGAATTGAATTTCTTCTAAAAAAAGGTTGCTTTAAAATGGTTTACTAAAGTTCACTTAGCCATGATAAACATAAAATGAACCTGCAAGTCTAAAGTACAAATTGCCAAAGGGTCAACCATAAAACTCTCAATCAGTTAATCACGTGATCCATTCAATCAAATTGAGCTCTACTCCAATAACTAGAAATCAAGTAGAAGAAACAAGAATGATAAAGTCAACTGCATTTCGTATAAGATATGACAAGCATCGATAAATAGCAGAAAGTCTAAGAAGTGATTCATCCCTATGGAGAGGTTTGGTTTGCTAGTATCACCTCAATTTCATTTGAGCAAATGCTGCACCCAAATCCATGGCCTTGTCCACATGAGCTCCCTCAGTTCCCTGGATTTAGACACCATTGTATTAAACCCAAACACTTTTCTTTCAACAAACATATGATAATAAATAATAGCATTTATCAGCAGTAACTTCACATCAATGTTCGCTCAAATGAAAATACCACACTTGTCTCAAAAGATGCTTTCATTTTCAACAAAACGGAACTCATAATAGCAGTCAACTGTATTTAGAAGGCCTAAAAGTCTGCATGTTTTTCTTAAAAAAATTTTGGAATTTTTATTAATTTATAAGGCCAAATGCATCGAGACCCCCTGAACTAGACAACTTTTGCTGACGCCACCCTGAACTTGGCAAAAGGTAACGCCACATAAGATTATGGTTGGTTTGACTTTTCAAAGATGACATTTTTCTGATTTTTCTCCCTCCAACCAGAAGTTGACACGTGACGTTAAAAAGAAGACTTGTGCACTTTTTCCAAGTTCGAGGGGGCTAAGTGGAACTTTTGAAAGTACACGGTGGCATCAAACAAAAGTTACCAAGTTCAGGAGGTCTTGATGCATTTGGCCTATGTATAATCTACATACTACACAATTTGGTCAGTCTACTTGTCTTTTTGTTTGAACAGATTATAAGTTTTTTGCACAAAGTTTCAACTTTTTTTTCACTGCTAAATGGATAGTTAACATGCTATCACAGCTAACCTGGCCTGTGGCAAGCCCGCCTTTTCCTTTACCACACCTCCCTTTGAGAGGCTCCAAAGCAGCAGTCAACCACTCAGACACCTCTAGCTCTTTGATCTTGTTCGACTTTTCCGGCACTCCCGCACACACTACAACTTTGTTTGTAGTTTCGTCCATACTGAAAACCATGGCAGATAACCCCTGCTCAACCACCAAGATATTAGCACCCTTGCATGGATATCATTACTATTAACTAAACAGAACTTGAAAAGGCCCAAAACAACAAGACCTTCTTCTCTAATACTTTCAAAACAGCTTCACGAACTGCGGCTGCATCTAAGCCAACATCAACGCGAGTGATGCAATACTCCTTCCCTTCTGACGCAGCTAGCTCAGCCATCTCTGTAGCAATTTTCACAGCCTTCTGCATATTTTCTTCAGCAATCTTTTTTTGTGCTTTTCTTACTAGATTCTGATGGAATGGAGTAGAATTCGAGTCAAAATACGTAATGGATATATGAGAGCAGTAAAACTGAAAAGTAAAATACATCGTAACATAGGTGGATCAATATGAGTTCCATAAATCACTAGCCTAACTATTTTACCTGAAGCAGAGAAATTTTAGCTCTAATGTCCGCTTTCTTGGCTGCCGGAATAGGTGCCGAGTCCACACGACTTTTTAGGGAAGCAACTTTCTGTTGAGAACAAAAGAAAAAATGTCATCAATTCTTCAAATACACTTGATTTAAGTGCAATATGGCTCAAGTCAACAAGAGCAATAGATGGCAAACAGTCATCAAACTAGATGGCTTTTAAGAAGTGGAAAAAACAAAAGCAAAACTGATTTTTTCAACCAAACAAACAAATGAAAACCAACCTTTTCAAGTAAGCTTCCTTCTATTGAGGATGCCTCATCAACTTCCTGCTCAAGTTCTGATGCTAGTTCCATTGCCTTAAAAGCAACATCAGTAGTAACAGCAGTTATCCTTCGAACTCCTTTTGCGATTCCCTCCTCTGATAAAAGAGCAAATGCTTTTGCCTCCCTTGTATTCGAAATATGTGTCCCTGGCAGTTTCGTTTTTGGAATGAACAACAGACTACTTTTAATATGCAACTCAACCAGTTAACTTCCAGCATTCTTGGACTACAAAGTGCATAGAATGGTAAAAAATTCACCTCCACAAAGTTCTGCAGAGATTGATAACCAATCTTTATTTTCTGGATCAGCTAGTAGCTCCTCAACTTTTCGTCCGATTGCTACCACCCTAACTGGATCGGGATAAACCTGCCGCGGTACAGGAAGCCATGAAATACTTCATATCGTGGAACACCTATTAGAAAAGTGATAAAAAAAAAGTTTAAGTACTTCTCCAAAAACAGCTCGTAAACCATTGACTCGCTTGGCTTCAGAAAGTGTTGCTTCCTTTGCATATACTTCTAATTCAGCTTTGATTTGATCATTTACAATAGACTCTATCTTTCTTAAATGGTCCGGATCCACAGGTTTTCCTACAAAACATTCATATGCATGTTAAATCCATACATGATTCAATGAATCACAAGAAGAAATGTTACCATGAGAAAAATCATATCTCAGCTTTTCAGGAAGAACAATTGATCCTTTCTGATCGACATGGTTTCCAAGTACTTCCTGAGTGTTAAAAAAAATAAAAAAAAAATAAAATAACATACAAATAAATACATACATAGATATGATCATGCAAGAACAGCAATGTGAGCTTACCCTGAGAGCAAAATTCAGCATATGTGTGCAAGTATGATTTGGAGCAATCAGTTTCCGCCTATCGTAGTCAACCTGCAAAATTGTAAGAAAGTTCAAAATTGTTGATAGCATTAGATAATTCACAAGAAAGGAACCGGAATATGGCTAACACTGTAACAGCATATACCTTACAGATAACTTTATCGCCCACAAAAAATCTGCCAGTCCCTCCAGTAAGAGAACCAATATGAAGAACAAACCCTCCAAAAACTTGCACATTGGACACTTGAAAGGACCCAAAAGATCCTTCAAGCAATCCAGTATCGAAAATCTACAACCAGAAAAACATGAACTTTTAACAAAGTAAGGGTAGCTTGTATAAGCAGTTAAATTAAGGCCTATATGCACCAAGATACATCTATTGCAGGCGAGTTATCTAATTCCAGACAACACAATACCTGACCACCTTGCTCAGCATAGAAACTGGTAGACTCCAAAACTATGCCAACTTCATTACCTGTGATGGAGCTTTCCAAGAACTTACTACCATCATAGATAGCTTTTACTACAGTATCATGACCCTGAAAAAACATGTGGCACAAGAAAATCAGCAGGAAAATACTATAAATTCACTGGAAGAAAGGGTTGGAGAAGCAATGATCAAATAGACAGGATGAATACACATTGTTAATAGAGATTTACTGCCCCCATGGACATGGAATAAGATAGTTGGAAACAAGATCAAGTGACAGCCACAATACTTGATTCTGTGCAACTATACCATATGGCGTATATTTATGTTCCCTCAATGAAAATTTGCTCGTCTAAACATAAGTAGGTGATCCAACAATGGGTTTCCAGGCAGGATTATTGATTGGACCCGTTTCATGTTACTGTATCCAATTCTTAAAAGAGCTCTATTTACGGCAGCATTATAAATCTGAAAAACTGCATGGCCACGTTTGATGTATAAAATCACCATGCATACAAAGTTTATTCAAAAAGCCAATATTTAACATTGTATCAACTGTAACTCGAAGAGTGAAAATAAGTGACTGGCATTTTTGAAAATCATATGCATGCACCTTAACATAGCACAACTCTCCAAGTAATTGATAAAACAGGACAAACATTAAATCTCTCATTACCTGGAACCATATAAACTTATAGGAATCATCTGTCGGGGAAACACCTTTCTTGTGTAATGCAGACGTAGCATCAGCATCCATCACAATATCACCTCCAGCTTGCTGGCAAAAATATTACAGAAGAGAGAGGTCTTAACAAGCATCCACAATAAATATTAATATATTTTTCACAGAAACGCAAGTCCAGTCATAGCCTATTATTATACTAAAAAATGTTTTCTTGTCATTATTTTCTTAACATGGAAGGCATTTGGCAAACACACTCTTGAAACAGGAATGGAAAAGCACATTATAACTCGAACCTTATTTTGGGCACTCCTTGATCTTTCCCTGGCTTCATCCATGGCTTTATCAAAACCTTCAACATCAACGCACAATCCCCTTTCTTCTGCCATCAACTGTTGGAAAACCATTATGATGCTTAGCACATGCAACATGTAAGGCATGGTGAGATCAAAGAACTTTAGAATACCTGAGTCAAATCTAATGGGAAGCCATAAGTGTCCCACAAGACAAATGCATCCTGCAAGCAAGAGATGAACATAGTAGGGTGTAGATGAAATAATTTTAGTATTAACCCACTGCGAACAAGTCAAATAATATGCCAAATAGTTCATTGCAAATGATACAATTAAGCTAATATAAATCTAAAAGCAATGATAACTTGCCTGCCCACTTAGTAAACTCCCTTGGACCTCCTGAGCAGCCTTCTTAAATTTCTCAATTCCCTGAGAAAAAAAATCTCCCGTCAAAAATTTGCATAAACATGTTTAGGTGTGAATGTAAATCATAAGCCCCTCAATGAGCAACCCTTGAAAGATGCCAAGGTGACACTAAAGCAACTGAATGGTAATGCTTACCTTAAGTAAAGTTTTGCAGAAACTTGCCTCTTCCTCAGCAATTATATCCTTAATTCGCCCCTCATTTTGCTTCAGTTCAGGGAAAACATCGCCCATCACTTTCACAACAATATTTACAAGGCTGCATCCATCGCAAGATAATTCAATTAAAATGTCAGCAAGGATACTACTCGTTGATAACTTCTAGATTCAGGGTTTATATAGCACTTGTTATGCTTCCATAGAGGTGTAAACTTTCAACATATTTTTCATCAATACCCGTTAAAAAATCCTTCTTGAGCTTTTAGAACCTCACTTCCGTATCGAACAGCTCGGCGGAGAATACGCCTGAGAACATATTCACGACCCTCATTGCCTGCAAGCAATAGTAATTTTAAAATATATACATCTCAGTAGATCATTTGAGTACATATTCCCATCCTCCACTAAACAGGTATACAAAATTTTAGGCCTAATCACAAGTCTACCTGGACAAGAGCCATCAGCAATAGCAAATGAGAGAGTTCTGATGTGGTCAGCAACAACCCTATAGGCCATATCAATGTTGTCAACATCATCCGCTCCAACTTTTCCAGAATATGGCCTCGCTCCTGTTGCCTACATAAAATAGTGAAGAAAAGGCAAGCATCATCAACAACTAAACTTTTTCCACCTTAAAAGTAAAACAATAAACAAAACCCCATATCAACCTAGGATACCATATTTTCAGAAACCCGCACAGTAAACCATCTTCGAGATGTAAAATAACTTCCACTGATGAATAAAAGAGAGATAGAGAAGAACTATTTTTACCTTCTGAATAGCATCAAAGATTGGCATGAACAAATCAGTGTCATAATTGCTCATCTTATTCTGCAGGACGGAAGTCAATCTCTCGAAACCCAAACCAGTGTCCACGTGCTTAGCAGGAAGAGGTTTCAAGGCACCATCATTTTCCCTATTAAACTGAACAAATATAGAAGCATCAGAAAAAGATAAACAGCTAATACATTTCCTTATATCAACATATATCACAAACTTATGGATTCTTCAAGCTCCACAAGGTCCATGTGAACTCTCACAGCAAGCATGGCTGGCAGTCCTAGTTACAACTTACAAAGAACTATACCTGAATAAAGACTAGATTCCAGATCTCAATGCATGTAGGATCATCATTATTAACCAAATGTGCTGCATCACGATTGCCAATTCTATCATAATGTATTTCTGTGCAAGGGCCGCAGGGACCGGTATCACCCATCTCCCAGAAATTGTCCTATTCAGAGGTCAAGGAAAATTATTTATTGCATACAAAATTGCAGCCAAACAGTGGAAGTAAGCAGATCAGACAATCAACAGTCAAAGCCAATACCAATGAAGTATAGTTGGCACATATCCACAAAGTGAAGATAAGTCCCAGGTTCAAAACACTAGCCTATTAAACACTCCACAATTATTTAAAAGAAACAAGTCTACACGAATAAATCAACACACTTGCCAAAAAGAAAATTCCAGCAAGTATGTGCATCAAGCATAAAAATATTGAAATATGATTCATTGTGAACTGCTTCCTCCACTATGTGTATACTATAAAAAAATATTAGAATCCTTTCATTATATTTTTTATGTCCCGGACTTAAACTGAGCGTATTAGTGAATTGGTTCTATTACTAGGTGCTCAGGCGATGCGAGGCAGCACCTTGCTTGTGTCTGAGAGCGGTTCAGGCCAATATTGAGGCATCAAACGCCTCACGTCTCAATGAAAAATGGTTTTTTATCTGTGAATGCAATACAAAAGGGTTTTTCCCAGAAAATAGAAAGATTAATTGAACATGGAAAAGACATTAGCAACATCTAAATATCATAAATAAATTCCCTTAAATAAAAACTATACTAAATACGATTAGAATTATAATACTGGAATCCTAAATTAAAATTAAGTCAAAAGCTGCCAACTATCCAGATTTAGAATAGAATCGGAAAAGTCCAAGTTCTGTTTTTGCTAATTTGAAACTTATATTAAAATTAAAACTGTCCAACCTTACAGAGAATACTACTATTTCATATAGTACTTGAGAAGTGCACTGCTCCACCCAGACGAGCCCTTAATGCCTCGTTTGGGATTGTAGCATCTCAAGCGGTCTTACGCTTTTAATAAAGTTGTTGGTGAAAACTCAGTTTCTTCGCATGAGATCAGATCAAAAGACGTAAAACACTTTGAAACAGCATGTCTCATATATCAAGTGGAAAACATGATTTAAATTTTTCATGAAATTTTTTTTTGTATTTCATTATTATATGGAGTTCTAATGGAAAAGAACAACAATTTTGCAGATACCCTTACATGTACAAATTTACAGAGTAGTGAAATTGGGTAAAGAAATGCGTACTTTACAACCAAATGGAAGCACCCGTGCTGGCGGCAAAAATTCAAGCCATATATCTCTAGCTTCTGTATCAGGTGCAAGTCCAGCTTTCTCATCACCTCCAAAATAGGTTGCATAGATCCTCTCAGAAGGTAGTTTATACACCTGCAGGCGCCAAAAATTTTATAAATCGTAAAGGAACTAACAGGAAAATATCACAGAGAACATAGAAACTCAAGAAGTTTCTAATTACGAACTATGAAGCCAGATAAAATTTATAAGAATACCAAAAAAGCATCTGCTAAACATTTGAAAGAAGCAATACAATATTATATTTACGGTTACCAAAGGAAGTTAAAGAAATCTTAGCAGTAAATCAAACACAACACATACTATAAGAATCTCAGCATCCAAGTACCTTTGTTAAAAGCTCCCACGCCCAACCAATTGCCTCTTTCTTGAAATAATCGCCAAATGACCAATTTCCCAACATCTCAAAGAAAGTATGGTGGTAAGTATCTTTCCCCACATCATCAAGATCATTATGCTTCCCACCTGCTCGCATGCACTTCTGAGTGTTACACGCACGAGTTAGCTTGCTCAAGGCAGTATTGGGGTCAGCAGTACCCAAAAAGATAGGTTTGAATTGATTCATGCCTGTAAAAAAATCACAAGAAAAAAAAAAGTCAGTAATTCGAGCAGCATTCTTATCTTGTTTTGACTGAATAGACACCATAAGGTGTTCAAAGACATAAACTGAAATTAACACAAATATCACTGAATAAAAAAAAGTTGTGAAACAGAACTCTATAATTATCCAAAAAAAAAACAGAACGTAAAAGTAAATATCTGATAAGTAATACAGAAACACAATCCCCGTCTTTGCTCAATACATACAAGGAAGCACCAGTTTAGAAGCAAACTTGGACTTCCAAGAAGCAAAATTAGTGAACAAATAAACACACATAACATAAACCAATAAATCAAAAGAGTTCGCCGCTGTAACCTTGCAACAAAAAGAGAATTCAGTAAATCCTGAAACGAAAATAAAACGAAAAAGAGCATACCAGCATTAGTAAAGAGGAGAGTAGGATCATTAACAGGAACAACAGGGCTGGAATTCCAAAAGACATGATTTTTTTCCTGAAAATAAGAAAAGAAAGTGTCTCTGACTTTCTTCGCCGGCCAGTCCAGCTCTTGTGGATCAACACCCGGCATAATTGTCACAGGATTTGACGGAGAAGAAGAAAAGGATGCTAAACTAGCTGGCGGGGTACTGACGGAAACCCAAGGAGCAGCCGCCGCCACCGGGTAAAGAGGAGGAAAGGAAGTTGCTTTGTTAGGAACACGATAGTGAAAACTCAAGCAGATTCTCCTCATTCATTTCCAAAGCTACAGAACAGGGGATTTTATATTTATATCTCGATTATGATTGGGGTTAAATGTAAATTATAACATCTATAGGTACCTAGAATATAATTTTAATGCATCGTCGTAAGATTGGGCTATTAGATATGTCTCTCAAGCATCGTCGTAAGATTGGGCTATTAGATCTATCTCTCAAACAACGAGACCCAAGTCCCACTTGTTATGGACTCAACTCAAGACTGAAATAAAGAGCTGCAAATTTCAGAACTTTTTGTTTTGTTTTGTTTCATTTAACATATGAAAGGCCTGAAGCTCTTCTTCTCATTGCTTCTGATCCTCGTATTTTCATCATCCGCCGTCAATTGCCTTTCCGGCGGCACCAAACAATGGCAGATCCTTACCAAGCACAACTTCTCTTCTCAGATCAGGCTTAATCCCCACATCCTCCTCTTAGTCTCCGTTCCCTGTAATTGCTTCTCTATGTTAATTTTTATATTTATGTGACGGAATTGCATTCCAATTTCTGCTAATTTTTGTGGTTGCCAAACAGGGTCAGGGGAATCACGATCGCTAATGAAGGAAATAAGCAGTATGGTTAGCGAGAGGGACGATGAATTCGATCCTCTTATGTTGATGAATGTCCATAGAAACAAGGATAAGATGTTAAGTGATGCTATTGGAGCTGCAGATGGAATATCGATTCTGTACTACCATCATTCTTTTGCCTACAAATATCAAGGCAGACTTGTTGCTAGAAATATAATATCTTCTATTCTTCCTTACATCTCTGCTTCTCCTGATGAAATTCCCCTCACGCAGCTTAGTTCTCAGGAGGAGCTGACTACTTTCCTTGATTCCACTGATAAGGTTTTGCTTCTTTTGGAGTTCTGTGGATGGACTTCTAAGTTACTGGATAGCAAAAGGAGAAATGCAACTTTTCAATATGGTGGGTCTTCATTTATAATGATTTGAAAGGTAAATTTCGTTTTTTTAAAACTGAAATGCGAGTGAATTCTCAGGGTATTCTGCTGAAGCAAGCTCGGATGAAGATAATGTTAGAATTCATGAACCTAAAGAGAAGGAGAACCTGAAGGTGGCTGGTATTTTCTAATCGTATTCTGGTATTATGGAAGAAAACTGTTGAGTTTAATGTCTCAGTATTTTGTTATTTCTTTGTAATTTAAGACAGAAAGTGCAAGTTCTCAATGTGGCATCCATGAAGGGTTCAGTGTATTCCCTTGGCTTGGAGAGTTTAGCTCAGCTAATGCTACTTCAGTTCAGGATAATGGAAATATTGCAGCCACTGATGTAGGACTATCTTCTTGTACCTCTGAAGAGTTTGAGAAGTTCGATTCTTTCTTATCAGGCTTCATTAATGTTGCCAGAGAGTTTTTCTTGCCTTCAGAGAAGTATAGGTTTGGCCTGGTTACAGAAAGTTCACTGCTTTCATCTCTTCTTGTTGAAGATTCTGGCTCATGGTCAAAAATGCTGTACTATAATGGATGTCCAAGTTGTTCGAAGATTCTGAAAGAGGGAGACGACCTTCAAGCGTTTCTACTGAAGAATGATGAATCAATAGTGAAAGAGGTAAGTGTAAAGGATTTACTGTGCTTCAGAATTCTGTTTACCGTATTTCTTTACTGCTTTTGTATGTTATAAATCCTGTCTTTTAGTTTTTGTGCTCCTGAAGTTTAGATGAGCCGTTATCTACAAAAGAGTTTTGGTTTAGTAGCTGCAATTTGAGACTAATGATTATATAAACAATATGTATTTTCATGAGGAAGCGACATCAGCAATAATATTTTTGAAGTTGCACTTTCTTTTAATTCAGCGAATCTTTTTTTTTTCCTATGTTATTTACTTTTTTTTCCACATCACTTAGCTGGAACGCAATGGACAAGATCTTGATCCCGCCATACCTGCAAGTAAGACATCGGTGCTTCTGTTTGTAGACAGATTCTCAGATTCTTCACAAACTATAAGGAACAGCAAGGAAGCTCTTCATACGCTAAGAGAATTAGCACTGCAGCATAAAATTTCAGACCAGAAAGGTCAGCAAAATGGTGACAAGTCTGAGAGACAATCCGCCCAAGATTTGCTAGGTTATAAAAGTATTTCAGCACATCCTAAGTTAAAGCTATCTCCAATGGCTCAGAATCTCAAAATGAAAGACAAAATGTCATTCGTGATTGTAAATGAGGGCAAGCATGCAATTTCAGATAATTTGGCTTCAGACCTACAAGGCAGTTCCTTGCAAGAAGTTTTGACGTACCTGCTTCAGCAAAAGAAGGAAGTAAAATTAAGTTCAGTCGCAAAAGAGGTGGGTTTCCGCCTTTTATCTGATGACATGGACATTAAGCTTGCTGATAAATCACCATTAGAATCTCAGGTGAAGTCTACACAAGTTTCAGCTTTATCATCAGAAGACATCGCTACTGCTAATGATAATCTGGACAAAGATTCTGCTTCAGAACATAAAACAGAATCACATAGCACTTCTCAGAATCATCAAGAGAAGACAACTAATGTTGACTCAAGCGAACCCTCACCTTCTGCAACATCTGATCAGCTTGTGTCAGATGGTGGGGTAGTTATTGCGGAAGATGTGAAAAAGAGTGAAGAAAAAGGTTATGTCCAACTGGATTTGTCAGAAGAAGAAGAAGAAGAGCTTAATTTTCACAGTTTTAGGGGTTCTTTTTATGTCTCTGAGGGGAACTAC
Organism: Euphorbia schlechtendalii; assembly: GCA_949673415.1. Classification (NCBI taxonomy): domain Eukaryota; kingdom Viridiplantae; phylum Streptophyta; class Magnoliopsida; order Malpighiales; family Euphorbiaceae; genus Euphorbia; species Euphorbia schlechtendalii. Next base: position 33,374 of record CATIWQ010190675.1, on the reverse strand, counting down.
CGATTACTAAGAGCATTGACTGGTGGGATGAGGATTCCATCCCTGGTTATAATTGATCCCATTTCGCAGCTGCATCACGTATTTCCCAAGCATGAGACTTTCAACTATTCTTCAGTGGAGGGTTTTCTTTCCAGGTTTCTTGATGGAGTTCTTATTCCATACCAACACTCTGAGTCTGCATCTGAAAACTCTAGCGAAGGATCCCGTCCACCATTTGTTAATGTCGACTTTCATGAGGCGAACTCCATCCCTCGAATTACGTCTCAGAGATTATCTGAACTGGTTCTTGGTCTTAATGATTCTGATAGTTTCGATGATTGTCATCCTTGGAAGGAGGATGTGCTGGTTCTATTTAGTAATAGTTGGTGTGGTTTTTGCCAAAGAATGGAGTTAGTAGTTCGTGAAGTATATCGAGCCATAAAAGGGTACATATCCAAGACAGGATCTTTGGATCAGGAAATATTGCATAAAGATGGTATGTCCCTTTCTAGCGTGCCTACACTTTTTCTCAGGTCAATCGTTTGCGGTTGGCTTACCATAAACATATATCTTTAACAGAGTTTTTTCTAAGGGAAAAAAGGGAGAGTAAAAACTGAAACTATTCTATTAAATTTTCACAATTACCCTCAATTTTTTTGGTTTTTACTCTTTCATGAATATAACTTTTAATCAAAAAACACTTCACAGAATGTGCTAACTCTGATTTTTAATTTTCATTTTATTTAATCCATGTTCTTTACTTCTTTTTTTAAAATTTTATTTTATGCTAAGTTAATGAAGTTTCTTCGAATGAATATTTACCCATCTTTATTTGTGGTCTTATAACAGTCTTATTTAATATTTCATACCTTTTTCAGATGAGCTTGACAGCCTATTACCCTTTCTTTGGTGTCTGCCTTGTGATATTAATGACAGATCTTTTTGACACGTGACAGATAATCTGAAGAATGCTGTGAAGTTCCCCAAAATCTTTCTTATGGATTGCACGTTGAATGATTGTAGTATTATCCTGAAATCAAATAATCTGGTATTTTACTTGCTGAATCTAGATCAAACTTTTAGTTGTAGTTTGTTTAAGGAATTGAAATGCTGATGGATAATAATTGGCCTTAACTGTTTGACCATGTTTAGTAAGTTGTATATGTTTGTGGTTTACACCTGCACATTTGTATATTGGTGGAAATCGCTCTTCTAGTTGATGAGATGAAATCAGCGACTTAAGATCCGTAGTGAATCATATAAATTTCTTGCTTATAGAATAAGGTCACAATCTGTTACCTCTTGGAGAAGATCTTTGGTACTATATTGTCTCCTGCTTCTGCCATCCCAATTAATGAGTAACATCTGCAAATTTTTATTTTCCTTCCTGGGATAAAGCTAACCTGGTTAAACTGGTAGCAATTATTCAGTTGATCAAGAATTATTATTAATCATGAGTTGATTATCTCTTGCACTACTAACCCTTTTGTTTATTGGCTGTTTTTTAAACTTTATATGTCGCACTTACCTTGTAACCTGTGAATTTTCTTCTCACTTCTCTTGATTTTTATGCGGGGATGCAGAGGGAGGTATATCCTACTTTGTTGTTAATTCCAGCAGAAAGTAAAACCATTCTCACATATGAAGGAGACATGGCAGTTGCTGATGTTATCAAGTTTGTAGCTAATCATGGAAGTAGTTCGCAACATCTCATCAGAGACAAAGGTAATATCTTTTATTTATTACGAATTTGATGAACGGATGTGAAGGAACCTATAACAGTACTATGTTTCCCCTGTTGTGGATGCTGCAAAAATTGTGAATATTTCTTGAAGTACTAAGCTGGTAAAATTTTACTATTTGTTACTTTTCCGTGCCATGCACATGAGCAAAAGAATCCGAGACGAACTTTCAAATACTGAGAATAGTTACAAACACATCTAGTTTTTGGAAATTTGTAGCTTTAAATTGGGAACTTCTATCCTGAATTCGTAAATTAAATGACAGTACACTATGTGAAAGAATTGCAAATATGCATATTCACAGATATCATGAGGGCATTTCGTAAATTTTTTGATTACGAGGAAAAATTTGCTGAATTCATCAGTTTTGTGCTCATCATGTAGGGCTCTTGCATTCTGTAGCCAAAGAAAAAGGCAGAAATTACTTCAAGGATGCACCAGCCAGAGAAGAATATCCGATCAGAAAGGACAAATCTCTTGAAATCCAACTAAAAGACCAGGTGGGAAAAAGAACTATATATTACAGTCAGATCGAGACTCCCAGATCCAACGGCATGAGCGATCCTGAGGTGGTGATTGGTTCGAAACTTGTTGCCACCAAGAAACTGAACGCACACCCCTTTGACAATTCAATGGTTCTCATCATAAAGGCGGATCAAAACACAGGATTTCAGGGCCTGATCTATAATAAGCTTATAAAATGGGACGTTCTGCAAAATCTGGATCATGGGTTAGAACTGGAAGTTGTGAAAGAGGCTCCTATTTCTTTCGGTGGCCCGCTTATAGTAAAAGGGATGCCTCTTGTTGCTCTAACTAGAAGGGCAGTGGAAGACAAATACACAGAAGTTGCGAAAGGTGTATACTTTCTTGGTCATTCGGCCACAAAGACCGAAATAGAACAAATTAAATCAGGAAATCAATCAGTAGCGGACTACTGGTTTTTCTTGGGATTTTCGAGTTGGGGATGGGATCAATTGTTTGATGAGATTGCCGAAGGAGCTTGGAATGTAAATGCAAATTACACAGAAAATTTGGTATGGCCTTCAAGTTCTGGTGTTGTTGTAGATTAGTGTTGAGTATAATACAGCTTTGAAGTTGAAACATTTAGCATAAAAACTGCAGACTGTAAATTTTATTAACCTCCCTCTTATTTTATTCTGATTGATTTAGTTTTGATTGTCTTAAGTAGGGAACTAATCTGCATAGAACAATGAATATTTTGTTAGTTTGACTCTGAGTGTACTCCAAGGAAGCACTGTTTTGGAGATGTTGAAAAATATTTGTTTTGGAATGATGAATTGCTGTAACGATGGTTATTGTGCATTTCTTTCAGGTAATATAGCTTGTACGTCGAACAATTAAATATAGTTCATTGCAATTTACTGGTTTATTGGTGTCTTGAATTATAGTTTATATATATGCAGTTATTTTTGTGGTGTTACTACTATTTATAGTTTGGTATTGATTCCTTTTGTGGCACTTTCATTTTATAGTTTGATAGTGATTCTTTTTATAACTATTCACTCAACATTTCATTCTCCTTTTATTTATCATTTTAAAATATTAATGTAAAATTTAATATACATTTTTTTTTAATTTACCCTTTATTTTTTTTAAAGAAATTAAATGTAAATGAAGTTAAAAGGTAGAAATAGTTGAGGAAGGGCAGACAAAGGTACTTACCCCTGCAGTCGCCGGGACCTTGCCTTGCAACTGCAAGAAAAAGCCCAAAAACTATGAGCGGGCGACAGCTTTAGCTTTGATGTTGAAGACGATGACCCAGTTTATTTGAGGGGGTGTTTCTCAAAATGGATGATCTATAGCAATGTAGTTGCTATGTCACTTGGTAAAGTAGATCATAAACATGGGCACATGTTGAAAACATGGGGCTGGACCGATCTACAGAATTAAACGAAGATTTTTGGACTTTTACATCAACCTTTTCACATTAAATCACCTAAACTACAAAAAATGAACGAGGAACGCTCCCGAGAATTTGACGGACACCACTCAGCCATTATGTATCAAGATTTACTAGAATCCCGTTTTATCAATCTTATACTCGTGTTATACCCTATGGTTTGGAAATTCTTTATTCCAAGAGGTTCGGGTGCAAAGGCATAGTCGATGGTAACCCTACTCTTAGCTAACTATGTTGTGTCGCATCTCCTACTTCTAGGCAAAGCGATACAGAATTATTTGTGGGATTATGAAGGGATTTCTAAAAGTGTCTTTTAAGGAGATTTTAACTTATAAGTCAGACAGTGAAGTGTTTCTGATAAATTTTTTTTAACTTAAAAGTTAAAAATAAGACAGAAGTTAAAAGTAAAACTTACTTCTTAAAAAAGTCACTTATAAAATATAAGTGACTTTTAGAAAAGTTTTGAGAAACAACTTTTGTCAAACCACAACGTTTGTTCAAAGAATATAGAATCTTAAAAAACCCTAAACGCCCGAACTTAATGGGCCACAAGCCAACATCTTCTTTTTTCGGCCCTCTTTTCTTATTGAATTTGAGAAAGCAAATAATTACTTGATTAAAGTTTTAATTATTTTCTAACTTACCCGGTATTTTTTGCCTATACTTTTAGTTTTCTTTAGTAAATTCTTCTTTTTTTTTAGTTTAGCTAATATATAAGTTTATAGGTTGATTTTATTATAATTTTGTTCACTTTAATTTTGAAATAGGATGATCTGTCACATACTTTGTTTTTTGATATTTCTGAAATCTAATTAATTATGCAATTTTGTGTAAAACATTACTAGTTAATATAATGATAGGTTCTTGAGGGGGACACAATTTGTTGATCCGTTAATATTTTAACCAATCGAAAATTATTTTTGCCCAACATTCCTTCGGGAAAGAGATTATCGAAAGGAAAAAGATAGACCTTAAAGAAAGCCTTTTAAGAATTAGAGTTCTAAATAATGGATAAGAGTTTTTTTGTTGAGTAGGATTTTCTTAACCAAGTTTTCACCGCGGTGGACAAATCCTAGCATAAACTTTTATTGATTTTGATAAAAAAATCTTAGAATGACAATATTTCAACACCGGAAAATTAACAAGGTAGGAACCAGCTATGCAGCTGCGATGAAGGGAAAAAATTCCATCAAAAAGGTTTTCCATTTAAATAAGTTGGTGAAGAAGTTGCAGATTAAAAACAATCAATAATATACTCTCCAAAGCATTAAACATTTCCGACATGTTTGAGATTGTTGTCAAATCTATTACCATGAAAAGTTCTACACATATTTTTTGCTATTGATTTCAGGAAGAGCTTGAAAATGGACAGCAACCTAAAATAACTTTGAAAATGATTCTTTTCAAAAAAACATGAATAGCTTCAAGAAACGAACTCCGCAAAAAAGGACTATCAAAAAATAAAAGCGAGTCGTGTTTTCTTCATAATGTATCAGTGATACAAATTTTAGAAAAAGACAAACAAATTGTCCATAATCAGTATTCAGTCAAAATGAAACATGTCCCAGAAAAAATAAACCAGAAAATGCGCACCAGAGAAGTTTGCATGTCAAAGATAACAATATCTCCATAAATAGGTCCACGTATACTCCAGTCTTTTGAGATTGAAGAAGCTAAACCGGTCATAACGTTACGATGAGATGGCTAAGTTTTTAAACTTCTTCCCCTTGGCTTCTGTGGAAGGGTTGTTTTGAAAAGGAATGAAGGATTTTCCACCCATATATGGTCTTAACACTTCTGGGATCTCAACACCGTTTTCCTTCTGGTAATTCTCAAGTATGCAGCATATGGTCCTCTCTGTCGCTGTCAGAGTCGAGTTCAATAAGTGAACATATTGCTTTGCCTGTTCATTGCCCTGCAACCCACCATTTATTAGGCAAAAAAAGGGCAATTGACTGCTCCAAATGAAATTTCAGTTTTCAAGAACTTATTTTGCAGGCTCAACCATTGATGAGTCAAATTTCTTGCATAATAATACAAATCATGAACTATATTTGCTTTAGTTGTATTCTGTAATAGAATATGCATTTGGGGCTAAAAATACTTGTGGGGTTGTTGTCATGCTATGAGTTCAATTAGTGCCAGATTGTAATGAGTATCAAACTATCAATAATAGCTTTAAACCGAGGAATACATTGTACAGGAAAAGAAAAACATCTCTCTTTTTTAAGGTAACTGTTTTTGTAAATCATTAAGATCTCATCACAGATAGAAAAACTTCTACTGGTCATTTGTCATTTTAATCAGTAATAGCTAAAATGGTAAGCCAAAATATGAAAGTGTACAAGCCAAATAATTATATAATGCATACCTTTTTCTGGCCATATCGAATCTCCATTCTCCTTGATTGGTAATCGGTGCAATTGGAACAAGATACCAACTCTCTGTATGTATTTGAAGCAGGAAACCAAGCTTCTAGATCGTACTTCTTCGCAGCTGCATCATTCAATGCACCGGAAACAATTGACACAACTTGGTAGGGCAGACCCAGCTGTTTCATATTTTGAAAAGGGTGGTCAGAACACCTTAATATTTTTATATCAAAGTGATTCTTACATTACCACTGAGGCCTGTTCTAGCACATTGGATTTACATTTCTTTTGACTGAAGCCAAAGAAGTTAAGAGTAAAAGAAAATATCTAAATTTCTAAATGCATGGGCGAGGTGAGAGATGGCACCTCAAATATGAAGAACTAAAACAAACTAAAAACCAAGACAAATACGTAGCTTCTATAGAAGGTGTGACATACCGCCTGGTAGAAATCCTCAGAATTCTTGATCATTTCCTCATGCATATCCCACGAGTCATTGCCATTCGGGCTGGTTAGACAGAATTGCTCCACTTTCTCAAATTGATGAACTCGGAAAATGCCCAGGGTATCACGACCATGAGAACCAGCTTCCTTGCGAAAGCAGGAGGAGTATCCAGCATACCTGGCAAAGCATTTGAGGTTAATGAGACGAACAATCAGTGTCTGCTATTGGAACACTAGCTGGCCAAGAAATACAACCTGATTGGAAGCTGTGATGGATGAATCCAATCATCCAAATGATAAGCGCACAATGGCTGTTCAGCTGTAGCAATTAGATATTTGTCATCTCCTTCACCAGTCACCTATCACAAACTAAGTCTGTTATCCTTCCATCCAGGAGTAATGAAGGAGCAAAGTTAAAAAATAAAGAAGTCCCAAATTTCATCTCTCTCTCTCTACAAGTTGACTCCTACTTCTAAGGAGACCAACACAAAAGAAGACTAATGAGGTTCAAAAAGGACAAAACTGTGTCATAGCCGTTCAAACACCTGAGAGGCAATAAAACATACCAAGACAGAATATATAACTGAAAATAAAAACAGTAACTTCTTATGGGAGAAGAAAAATATGACCATACTAGTATAATTAGTTATCCCCCAAGTGTTCTCCCTCACATTACATTAAGACAAATCCTTCTAGTAAATGCAAACACAATATTGGTAATGGTAACTAACTAAGGAAGTTCCTCTTTAAGAATACTATCAAAAGCTCTGTTGGGTTATTTCATGAAAAAAATTACAGTTAACAAATAGAACTACAAGAAAGAGAGAGCTTTTCTGCACAGGCAATATTGAAATTTAAGACATCATAATTTCTCTATACTCATTCCCAAATCTATTGAAATGATATACCCCAATTTTCAAATGATATTTTTTTCACGTGGATAACTACAGATGCAGGGCAATTGACTAGAAATGTACCACTGAATTTCTTATAAAATTATACCTTGTAAAGTTCTTCATCAAATTGGGCTAGCTGAGCACACTTAGCCATGATGTCCTGTCTCATGAAAAAGGGAGTCTGCAAGGCAGTGTAATTCCTCTTCTCCAAGAAATCCAGACCGAAATTGATCAATGCTTGATTCAATCTCACACCATCACCTTTCAGATAGAAGCCTCTACCTCCAGCTATGTTGGCACCTAAATGATTTCAAGCACATTGGCGTAAGCATGAGTTCCTAAATCTAGAAAAACTAAGGAGAAACTTTTGGTATTCAAGCTGCTACAATTAAATACAACGAAATTTATTAATCTTATTCGCTGTGGCTATGAAAAAAAATCATAAAGGAATGAAAGTTCCAAATAGCGTTTCAGATATCATAGTAGTCCATAATGCACCTGAACTTAATCAATGGTGGGAACAGTAGTAGTTTAAAAAATTTAAGAGAACTATTACTGCAAGTATATGGAACAAAGTAACAAACCACTTACTATAATTTTTTCACCAAGAAACTATACAATCAAAGAACTGTTATAATACCTTTCTTAGTATCTGCAATTCCTAAAAGCTCAACAAGATCAACATGATTTTTTAATTTTGGCTCTAATCGCTTCTCACCCCAGGTACGAATAATGGCATTATTTTCCTGTAGATAAATAAACAACAAACTTATTGGAAAACATATCACAGCTTCTGTGATAATACCAACATCACAGAAGACATGGAAATAATGCAAAACAGCAAAAGAAATACTGACCTCATCCTTGCTTACAGGCACAGAATCATGCACAAGGTTCCCAACAGATTCCAATTTCTTATCCAAACTTTCTTTGGCCTTCTCCACCTCAATTTCTTTTAAAGCAGTCAATCGCTTGTTCTCCTTAGTCTTTTCAATAATTTCAGAGGCATCCCCACCCGCCTAACTCAGATAACACCAAGATAGAGGAATCTCAATACTTCATTTTTCACAGCAAATCAATTCGGTTGAATCATTTAACAAAAAGTAAAAAGGAAGAATGGCAAAAAAGAAAACAACTTACTATTTTTATCTTCCCAACCTCCTTGTTTATCTTATTAAGTTCTTTTCGCAAGTTATCAAGCTCAAATTGACCTGAAAAATAAAAGAAATAAGCATAAAAGCCATCACAAGAAGAAAATAAACATCAATTGATATAATTACGCTGTCTCCACTCCTGGTCTAGGGAAATAATCTCATCGACAACACCAACATCGGCAAAACGGCGACGCTGAGATTCGCGGATAATTTCAGGGTTGTGGCCTTTCTCTTCCCTAAAGAGATTGATGTCCAACATATCGGTTCTTCTTCTTCTAAAATAAAATCTAAGGAAAAAGCGTCGTTAATGCGAATAGGAAAGTGATAGAAAAGCAACAAAAAAACACTATGATCAGAAGAGTGAAGTGTAGGTGACAGAGTATGAAGAAAGCAAACTTACAGTAGAAGATAAAATGAAACCGACAACGATTAATTGGAAAGATAAGAGGTTGCCGTTGCCGCCGCCGCCGGAGAGTGGTGAAAATGCGGCTCAATTGATATTCAAGGAGCTGTAGGGAGAAAGGAGGCTGAAAAATAACGAAGAGTTGAAGGGTTGGGTCTTTTCTCTTTTAATATAAGCTTATATATAGTTAAAAAAATTACTTAGTGACTGTAGTTAATTAGTAACTCAAATTTATACATTTGTCTAGCTATGTTTTAGTCTTTCTATTTGGGATACAAATGTTTAACGTCCTAATTTGATCAAATATTTCAATCACTTTCTAATTCTATAGATCTCCATGTATTTTGTAAGAAATAGAAAGTACGCAAAGTCAATAATTATAATTAAAGAACACAAATACTATATAATACAAATTATTTTGGAATAAAATACCTTACACATGAATATAGGATGCAATTTATCTAATTTAGCAAAGATTATAACTGCTAATCTTTTTATTTGTGTTATTTGTAAAAAGTATATATGGACCTTTCTGTTATATATATAAATATACAAATATTTCAATTACGTAAATGATAACAAATCTTTAAATAAAAAATAACTAGAATGTGTATATTTCTTTCCGTGAAAAAAATTGTATGCTACATTTTAAAACTTTTAAATGTTAATATAATAATATCATATATGTGTTTCTAGTGGGGGATAAATTGTTAACTTATGAAAAAAGTTTAACTAAGTTGATAAAAAATTTCACATATATATTTGTTAGCACAGTAAAATTTAGTATTTTTTTACAATTATTGTGTAAATATACCTTACAATATATCAATTAAAAAACCAATTAAATGTAACTCAAGAGGTGCAAAACACATCATCTTCTTCCACGTGTTTATAAAAAATTTAAATAAAATAGTTTTCAAATTAGATTGTTTTGGATCACAATATAATGGGTTCTGTTTGGGTGAGGCTCAACAATGGGTCAGCCCTAATTGGACATTAAATGATACTAAACGCGAAACTTCCGGTCTGCCGGCCGGCTACGAGTCTGTCACTGGCCAAAAGAAAAGAATAAGACAAGTCTTTTGACTTGCTTTTGCCAAATACATGATTCCACCTCTAACTCAAACATGGCTCACTTGCCTCAGGTAAATTTTTCCTCTTCTTCTTTTTCTTCTTTTTTAATGCAATCGATTATCTGTCGTGCTGAATTTTTTGGTATTGAAAATCTTTGAAATTTTACTTTTGTTCTTTTAATCAATTTTGCAGCAAGAATTCCTTTTGAAATTTCTTGCAAAGAATCTGATCAATATTAATAATGAAAGAATTTGTATTTCCGTATTCCGAGTATGAATTGTGCTCTCTTAAATAGTTATGTTCCTGATAAGAATGTTTAGCTGGTGCAGATTGCTGAGTGACATGTTTTGTAATTTATATTAAGCTTAGATGGTTGTTTTGTGCAATAAATTATTTGGTTGCTCTATGGTTTCCGGTTAAGAATAGTGGAAGATATCTATCTGGTCAATCTGGAGCTCTTTTCAATTGTCAAGTTATTTTGAGATGTATTTGTAGCCTTTGTTTCGGTTGATTGCCTAATTGCTTTATTCAAACCTTATTAATCGGAAAGTGTGGAAACATTATATTGGCTCCTCGAGCAGGGAATTTGGAGCATTTGAAACTCGTGTTTTGTTTTTAATACAATGGTAGTATATCTTATTTGTGCGGATTACATGTTTTAGTTTATACTTGTAACTTTGTTATTGTGACTTCTTAAGTTTTTAAGCTTTAAGCCTACTGGTTTGTTCCTTTCAATTTAAACTCTGTATCGTTTGCCTGCAATGCTGCTGTTAATATGCAGGCAAATGCATTGATACCCTTTTATTCAATATTTTCTTCTTTGCTGTCCTTATACATCTTAAGCAAGAAAAGAGTGTTCATGCTCTTTGATAGATTCATGAGGTTTAAAGATTATTCGAGACGTATTTGGAACTTGGAAGATGTTTTAGTTTGAGCTCTCACCAATTAAGCATAACTCATAATGTTGTATATTGATTATGAACTATTTATAAATTTATTGAGTGTTTGGGTGATATTATGTAGGATTTGGTGAATCCATTCATGAGGTAATAGTTTATGAAGAGCTAAAATACAGAAAAATAAAAAGAAATCAAAATTAAGGGTCTAGATATAATATGGGTTTATGTATAAGTTTTATTTCATTTTTTGTTTGTCCAAGATATAATTTTTACATTTTTTTTGTCTTATATGAAATTAAAATTATTTTTTTTCACGGTGACTGGACATGACAAGATTGAGGATTCTTGGAATTTTACAAGCTAGATTGCAAATAGTGGCTTCTCATATATAGTATAAGAAGGAAACCATTTTGAGGAAGTTTATAATCACTTGCAGGAGCATTTTGTGACGACAATTGTTGAAGAGAATGAGACGGCATGTTGGGGTTGTGGACTACGCCTTCTCCTTCCATCATACTCGCCTGTTTTCAAGTGTGGTTGGTGTGGAGCCATCACTAATCAAAACGAACGCAAACAACCCAACAAGGGCTTTTGGTGGAGACGTGTGCGTGACCGTAGCTTCGTATGTGTACTCTTCAGCTTCATGCTTTTTGTAATATGTATGTTATTTACTTTCTTTCTTTATAATCTATCACTCTGCTCTCTCTCTCTCTCTCTCTCTTTAAACACACACACTCACGCTTTATAATAAGCTTGTATTGTTGTACTATTCCACTTGCTGATAAAAGTCATATTCCTTTATTACTTTCCCCTTTTTAATTTATGAAGGAGTCAGAGGATTAGGAGAACTATTCTTGCTTGAAGGGTAATATTATGAAATGATTGTGAGATTTATATGAAAGTTAGAGATCTCAACTTGATTATTGGCGATATTTAAATTGTGTGTATTATACAGCTTTTGTTCCTAGAGAATGATTCAGTGCGAGGTATTCGCTTTACGTGGTAATAAGGGCGTATGAAATAGAGAAATCTTTCTAATTGACACATCATCTTAATTGCAACGACTCTTTAATCTCTACAATGGGAAGACCCTTTTTAATAGTCTTCAAAGGGTACCAGAAAATCAAGGGTACCAATAACTTTAATTAAGGGTAATAGGAACAAAAAGAAAATTTTGAGTAAAGTTCTTGAAGTTGAGGACCCCTTTCCATTTGGAGGAGCTTTTCGATTTGCTCTAATGGGAATAGTGCCCTCAAAGTGCGAAGACTCCTTTCTTTTGCATATTTAGTTAATAATTGACTTCTTTAATGAATTCACTATGTCAGTTCAGTATCATTTTAAATTTCTGGATTCTTTTCGTTTTGTAGGTGGTGGTGTATGGGCAGTGTACCCTGTTGTCTTCTCCATCAGCTATTTTAATGGGGTCAGCCACTTGATTATAACTGTTTTGTTGTCCATAACTACGGTTTCGATGTTTGGACTTTCGGCATTTCGATGTGCTGGAACACCACCAGTTGTACAATGGGGTAGCTATCCAAATGTAGGAAAAGGTTATCTCGAAAACTACACCTTCTGTCATTATTGTTGCAAGCCCAAGTCGCCAAGATCTCATCACTGCCGTTCATGTGGAATGTGTATATTGGATATGGATCATCACTGCCCTTTTGTAAGCTTTTCTTATTGTTTCCATTTAGGCATTACTTTTATGCACAATACATGCTTATAAAATCTTGGGAACCAGTGTATTCCTACAAAATCTTGCTCTCTTGCCAAAAAAAAAAAACAAAACAATGAATAAAGATCATTTTTTTAATCTTAGGATACTAATTTTTCGACTCTTAAAACAAACTTTATGTGATCGATAATGCTTCTGGATATTGTGACATACCTTGGATAAGATTTTTTCGACTCATAGACCTTGTCATCTCTATGTTCAACTAATCAAGCATTAATTAAGCGGATTCTTGATAATTTTTTAAAAAATCTTTTTGCAGATCGGAAACTGTGTAGGCGCAGCGAATCACAGGCACTTCATTGCCTTTCTCATCTCTGCAATCATAGGCACTATGTATGTTTCGATCATGTCTGTATATACAGTAGTACAATTATGGCCGCCATTAGAATCCAAGTCGCTTGGCAAATTAAGAGGAAGCGAGAGCTATATGGTTTGGAGAATAATAAAAGAAGTTATGCTTACATTTGTAAGCTCGGCCTTGCTTCTTTCAACAAGAGGGCTTGTGCTTGTTTATCTGTTTTTTTCTAGTATATCAGTGGATATAGGATTGACTGTGCTTCTATGGCAGCAACTTTCTTACATATACCAAGGCAAAACCTACTTAAGCCACTTGAGTTCTCAAGGAAGTGACGAGATTGGAGAAAAAGATTGCAAAAACATTTTCCGTTTCTTTGGCTGCCCTTATTTTGTTTCCAGATGCTTTTGGAATTCGACGAAGAGACATGATAAGTGAAACAAACAAGTGTTTTTCCTTCCAGATTAGTCAGTTTATGAGGCTTTCTCGACGAATTTGTCGAAATGAAATTCTGAATTATGGGGTCAGTTTCCTGATGAGACGAGCCGTTGTTGAGTAACCGAGCCAAAGAAGTTGCGGAAAAACAGGATGCGGTAAATCTTTCTTAGATATGTTTTAGAATCGTTTTACCATTGTTTCATTTCTACTGTATATTAACGGTAAAGAAAAATTTAGCAATGTCTTGTCCATTATTTAGGGGCTGTTTATTCTTACGTGAGTTGGGATGGAATAAATTGATATAGAATCTGAGTCTCCATATTGAATTGTTGTATTTTATTGCTTGAGAACTTTTTTCTGTATATTTTCTCATCCAATGTGAGGATCATTGTTAATTTGCTTGTTTGCACAGTTGGATTAACAAGTAATTAGAGATTGTTGTCTATTATGAATGATATTTATTGTATTTGTTCAAGTGTGTGTGTATGTGTATGTTTTTACAAGTTTGGAGCATTTCAATATATTTTGTTAAAGATGAATAAAACGACTTCCTTATAAAATTTGTTCCCCGGAAAATAAAATCTGCAAATGGTAAAAACAAAATATATGAATATGAACTATACTCGCTAAAAATGTATACCATATACTGCCCTAAGTATACGTGTGCAAAAAAAACTTATCAAATTTCAAAACAAATAAAAGTGGATAGAAAATGAGTGGACCAAATGGAAAATACATATAGATAAGTTGAAGCTAAGTCTGCCTTGTAATCAAGAAAAAAAAATGAGAGAGGGCTTGATGCAAAATAGCCATTTTTTATCAATCAAAACCATTCCCATCTTTTCCCAACCAAAAACTACAAAATTCCCAACTCTTGCTCTTTCCAGAAAAAAAGACTTGTCACTGGTAATTCTGATTATTTTTCCATTTTAACTTGACTAATTTTTTTTTCATTTAAAAAAAAAACTATAGAGTATAATCATATATCTTACGAAAAAAAATTAGAGTATAATCATATATAGATTCGTTTATTGTAATGGCAGAAGATGAGCAAAAGAAGTCCAAGGCGTTTGGTTACAATATCAACTGGAGGATACAAATGTCATGGAAATTGGACTTCTGAATTTTTAGTTTCTCTTAAAGATCTTCACTTGCAAGATTTGGTTGAAGATGAACATCAATCAGACACAGATGCTCTACTTTCTGTCATTCTTACAGTTCAAAAGGTTCTTTTCCTGCAATATTAACCTTAGATGAAGGTTTATTTGTTTTTGTTGTTGTTATGATTAAAAAGCAGAAAACATGATGATCAGCATGCGAGTTTCGGTTTCTCAGTAGAAGGGAGGATCCTTACTTCCTTCACCAGAATTTGTGCCAACTGTTGTTCTCCTTACTGCAAACAGGTTTGGTTTTGAATTTTGCTGTTCCTTTTTCATGCTGACGAAATAAATTTAGCAATGGTATCGATTGGCTTTTTATCATTATAAAGATGCATAATACATGGCAGCTTGCTAGTGATGGTGATTTTGTGTTGTAGTCTGATCTGATCAAATACTAATTGTAATAACATTTTCACTAAATTACTCGGCCAGTTTATGAGTTGGTTTTTAGTTCATTACTACACTTATTTTATGTTTTAGAGAATTTGAAGTAGAGTGTTATTAATGTCAGATTGATTCAAAATTCAGCGTCTGGGTTCTGCAATCTAACAAAGACAACGATGAACTCCAACTACCGGAACTCGGGGGAGACGATCCATCAGTAAATTTCATCTCGGTTCTGAATAAAAATGATCAAAAATTTACAATTTGATCGATGATAAATGAGCGTGTGTTGCAGGTAATATATGTGAAACCGGGATGTGAGGCTAATCTCGATTCTTTAATACAGGACACTCTCAGGCTCGAAGTTTCTGTGAAAGTATACACAATAATCTTAAACTCGTGAGTTATGAATAATAGACTTGTATAAGATGACATATTTCACATAAATGCTTTTCGATTATGCGCAGGACTTTTGCTCCGACTCTTGCGAGAAATCTCCACCGACATTGCAATGTAAGATCGATCTTCGGAATGAAATTAAAATAGCTTTGATATTTCATTTCTAAGAGAGAAGCTACAATTTTTCCTGCAGTTATTGGTAGACAGAATGCAGCTTCCATTGACAAGAGGTGGTCCAGACTGTTGGAACTGAAGAAATCAGCTTCCTGATTTTTATTACTTTTTTCTTTTTGCCTCGTACAATACATAAATTTATACGAACCTTTTGACAAATTGTTGATATATAGATATAATTTGAAAGATTTGGAATCTTATGATATTATAGTTTTAGAATAAAATATGTAACAAATAAAATATACAACACATGTAACAAAAAAAAACTTGCTATGATTCATGACAAACCTAAACCTTACATCAATCATCATATAATAAGCAGAGTTCAGTGTTGCTAAAATAGGACAAAACAATCATTTCAGTTCAAACAGTAGAGTTTTTTCAAAAGAAAACAATGCCATGAAACAGTGCTTCAGAGCACAACCCAAACCTTACACAAAACATAATCACCAATAACCAGCAGAAAATTTTGGTCTTTAATAAAGGAACGCCAAGTGTACTACAAGTAAAAAAAATTGTGTTGTAGAGTTGGAAAAAGTCACTACTTGAAAATCTTATCGACTATCAGCAATTTAAACTGGGAATTTAAAAGGAAAAAAATTCTAGTAACATTACCTTTCTTCAGATCACATCAAAATAGAGCTTCTCTTACGGAACCAGCCAACTTCAACAGCACTCAATCCGTTGTCTTTTAGCATGATTAATATCATCTTCTGAATTCTTGGAGATCTCATTCATTTCTTGGCCATCTTTGTAATTGAATGTCCAGCCAGTGAAATCAGACTCGGAAAACAAAGATGTAGGTATTGTTTTATAGAATGCTAAGGGCACCTGTTTTACCCTTCGTCGAAGCTGCAATTTAGCCACCACCCAACCATAAGAAATCAACTTAAGAGAAAAACAACAGATATCAAGTGCCATAAAGCAATGCCTTTCAAACTTCCAATAATATTTTATGGGATATAAGGAAAAATTAATGACACCAAAATCGGCACATCCCACATTCTAGACAGGAAATCCTATTATATAATTTTGACACACATACGATTTCCTCTGCACAGCAATCTCTCTGACAATTTTATCCCAAATCATGCAAAATAATTATCTGATTAAGGAATGCATATAAAGAAAACTGAGCTCTCATGCATATCTTCAGACAATGCAGATTTGAAGTTTTTACACTAACATTTCGTGACCGAAAATATAACTCCATTGAACTTGGAAAAGTTAGCGGAGCATATTTAATAAAACTGTTTTACGAAAGCACACTCCTGCATGTTTCAAATTCATTTACCTCTTCTCCGAATATTGTTGCATATGAACTCGAACAAAAATCATTAATGATGACTTCAGTGGTCTTGTTTCTTACTGTCAAGTCATTCTCCAGCGATAGAACAAACCTAATTGCAGGATAAAAATAAATATCAGGAGGTAAGTACAAGTAAGACAGTTCAATGTAAGATAAAAAAAATGAAAGTCACCTTGAAACAGGCGGGCAGTAGTGATGACGAAGGCTATCAATTTCCCATAAGGAACTTCCTATTTAAAGATTATTGTTAGTTCAGAAAATGCAAAACAATATCTCACTCTTTGAACCCACTATTTCACAAAATCACATCTGAGTAAAGAGCAATTTCTAGAAAAATAAAATGTAAGACATGACAGGATATAATGATAATGTGAAAAAATTCGTTCAATATGCCATTATGTATTGTCCCCGGTGAAATAATGAAAACACGGAAACAAGGAAGAGAAGATCAAGGACAAGATTAGATGCAATCGACATATTCGTAATGAAAAAAACTGAGGAAAGCAAATCTAGTTTACACCTTTCTCTTTAAATGAACTTACTTTAGAAGTATGAGATTTAAAATTCTAAATATTTTTTTAACATAGTTTGCCTTCTTAAGAACATATAAGATATCCATCCATATTCTATAAGAAAACTAGATGAAATGAGAAAATTGCTTTCACAGAAGACCCTTAAATCACATCTTAAGTCTTAACTATATTGGGTTGAATTAGGACTATCAAACAAAAACTTGTTTAACTTAAGAACAAAAAGATATACCTCAAATACCATGCAAACAGTACTTACTTAATGCACCGGACTTTACAGGGTTGCTTTCCTCATTATTAAAATGATCAATGCCAAGTTTATTGGCAGAAATATTAGCTCCTGCTCCAGAATTTTGTGCATTGCCAGCATTCTCCCCTTTGGTCTCAGCATTATCTGTTGCACCATCTTCCTGAAAAGAAACAGATGTATATAATGCACTGACAATTAAAATTTCATACTGGAATAAATAACACAAATAAAACAACATTTTGAACATCTTTTCTTAAGAGAGGTTTAATTTAAAAGCATTCACATCATTGTCCATTTACATTAATCTATCCTACGATCCATGACGAAATTTTCAAATGATTTCATGAAGTGAATGAAATGGAAGCATGCTAGCATAGTAATCTATTAGAATTAAAGTAAAACTGTAATGTTACCCGATGAACCAAACAATTAATTGACGGATGCCTCCGGAGGAGATTGTGAATTAATGCAATGATAGTCACTGCTCCTGAAGGAGGGACTGCAAGTGCTAGTCTGCTCAATCTCTTAGCAAATGCAGCAGCCAAATATGCTGGAAGAAGTGGTGACTTCAGACAGGAATCAAGAAGCTGCACAAAGACAATTATATCAGAGAATATTTTAAAGATAATCATTTTTAGCAAGCTCCAGTTTGATACTAAATTACTATTTTTTAATAGTGTTAGGTTCAAAATATTGTCTTTGTACACAGAACTTACCTACATCAATACCATGAAGAAGCTCGTCAAATACCACTATTCTATCAATTTAAATTTGAACATCAATGAAATTTAATGACAATCATCCACATCGCTTAGATAAAAGTATAAAACTATCTCCAAATATTTGGCTACATATGCATGCATGACTGGAAGCACAAATTGATGTTAGAACAATACCTGAAAAAACTTTGCCCTATGTTTTGCCATAAAGATAGAAGGTAATAAGAGTGCATATAGCTTTTCATAAAAGTTGGGATACTCCAAGCCATGCTGAGTCATGAGAATGAAGAGGCTGCTAAGGGCCATCACGCTGACCACACCACCAATATCATAGGATCTCGTCAAGAAGTCACTGCATGTTGTCAAATACTTTTTTTTAGAAGTCATCAAATGAATGGACAACATTACTAAAGGAGTTATGTAATTTGCAGTGTACCATAACATTAGAGGATTAGAGATGAAAGGAATGACAGCTTGATGGAGAGTAACTAGAACCTGAGCAGAAATTACAGGTGAGCAATAAAAATAACATGTATAATAACTTTCGAAACAAAATACAGGTAATAGCAACAACTGCTAAGCAAAAAACTGAAATAAATATAATCATAAAGAAAAAAGTGAATGTTATATAATTACAAAATCAAGGCTTGTGTCCTAAACTCCAGGTGGTCCTTGACTTGATAAAGCCCATGATTTCTCACATAAGAAACATGTAGCCCAATTTTGCAAAAAATTCAGAGGCCAAGGCAAAAATAAATCCAGTAGGCTTCCTTTGCAAGTTGAAATTGGATTAGATTGCAGAATTTCATGTTCTCAAAATTCCATACGAATATTAATTTTTATAATCACTACCAATTTTGGTATCATATGTGTTGGAATGTGTCTCTACATTATAATGAACATAGGATTTCTACAATCCAAGGCCTGCCACCAGGGCAGGTACGAACATTTTGAGGGCCCTTGGAAAAATAAAAGGTATGAGCCCTTTTGTTTAAAATTTTTTTTGTAAAATTAAAATATATTCTAATAAAGATTAGATAAAAAATATCATTTGAAAGTTTTTTAATTTAAGCAACTAATCTAATTCATTTACATTTGTTAAACAAATAAATTTTTTATAGCTTGTATACATATATAGGTAAAACATAAACATTTGGGCCCCTTCTGGTCATGGGCCCTAGGGTTCGAACTCCAGGCCTACGCCCAGGTCTGGCCCTGCCTGTCACCACAACCCAAATAACTTCCCCCCTCAACAATGCAATGCAAGAAAAAAAAGTATAATAGCATCTACAGTCTACAGATGTACTCAAATCAGATTCAAGTGTAATTCAAGCGTAAAACCAATGCTTACCTCTTTGTACACATTAACTGGGAGTGGTAACCTCAAAAAAGATATCCATGCCTTTGTAAATTTTAGTTTCATCTTTTTTCTCATATTTGCAGTTGATAGACCCTAAATAGCACGCAGAGACAAAAAAAAAATAGAAGATAAGATAAATGCAATACACACACACACACATATATATATATAGGAACAAGTGAACTGGACACCCTTAACTTTTTAGAATATATACAATATATGCAAAATTGAATTCTAATTGTAGGAATATATGACTAAGAAAATGAAAAAGCTAACAGATAAACAAAAATGAGTATATAATGTATAAAAAATTCCATCCAAGTGAAAACACATCGAAGATAAACTAATACATATATTTGAATGTTTGTTGAGCATTCAACAAACAAACAAGAAAAGCAAAACATGAGGTGAAAAAGAAAAATAATGACATAATCTGCATAATAAGAATTGGGAACTTACATTATTATTGTCAATATGTTTCTCAGACTTTAATTGTTTATCTCCCTTTTTTGGGAGCTCGGAAAGCTCCTGAATCTCATCTTTTTTTGAAGTGAAACCTGATAGGAATGGAAACTAACAGTATATCAAATTGGAAAATTTAACCATCAAGGTAGCTAGGCATCAAATAAGAAGTTGATCAAGTGTAATAATGTCCCCAGTGGATGAGCCTCCCTGCATATCATACTATGGAAATATGGTCTTTTATTTTATTACAAGCAGTAGCCTTCTTGATCCAATGATTCGTAGATCACAAAAAGGACCATGCATTACAACCAGATGACCTCTGCATGTTCCTTAGGTTGCATGGCATGTGCGCTCACAAACACTAGTTCTAAAGCAACTGAAAAACAATAATATAAAGACCAGAAGGTACCTAAGGCACTCCAAAGCTCAAACTCTGAATGCTCCTTTGGTTCTTCTAAAGGGGGGATATGTGATATAATATAATGTATATTATGAATAGACAGATCCATGCTGCAAGGAGAACAACATAAGCTCTATTTTAGGCTAACCACACATTATTACTAAACATAAGGGGAGGAAGAGAAATGAACTTCATATAAACCATAATACCACACATCAATCCACGCCAGTTATATAACTGCTTTAGAAAATAAATGCAACATTACGTGCACCTCGTCCGCAACATCATTTATTTCATGAAAAAAAGCAGAAACAAAAGAAAGTTTTGAGAAGATATAGGGGAATGGCAGAAACATGAAAGACTAGCTGACTTTACTACTTTAAGTGAAGTGATCCTTAGAGCATTAATTTAGTTAGAGACAAAAAATATTAGAAAGAACTTATCCATATGAACAAGACAATAATTATTTCCCTTTATAAGAAATGTTTTTTGCAAAGGCCATACTAACCTTGCCTTTGAATGGCTCTCTTCATCTCCTTTTGTGCTCTTACTGTCACCTTCTAGAATCAAAAAACAAATAAACAAACGAGAAGATTGGAACATTCAAACGACAAAAGATGGTTCAATCATCAATGAGAAGCAAGACTAGAAAAGATACCAGGGTTCTCTCTTTCCTCCAAAGTTTTAGCAAGTCTTTCAAGGCTAATATAGGTAAAATAACTGAGCCAAACACAAACCAAAATAATCTCAATAAAAGAAGAGATATTGCAGTTTTATTTCATTCTAGCAACAAATAAATAAAAAGTAGAAGAACAGAATCACAGAATTAAAAAAATTAAAAATCAAAACAAAGTTTGGATTATAAATTAGCATTTGTTACAGAATAAAAGATCATTGGAATTTAGGGTAAATCTTGAGAAACAAAGCAAAGAAGATCAATGGTCCAAAAATAAATCCAGGACATCAGGGCACAAGTAATAAAGAAAAATGATCTTCAGTGGTCTACACCTACCGGACATCAATGTACTTGAAATATTTGGATGCAATTTGGTCTAACACAAAATCAACAGGTGCTGAAGAATGAACCTGCAAGTTAAAAGGGCTTATAAGAAGCTAATAGAGTGAGCAAAGCATACTTGCTTCATCACTGTTATTATCAGATAAAAAATTGAACTGACAATATTGTGAAGTATCCTGTGGTATATAGATGAATTGAATCTTCCTCCATTGCTGAGCTTCACAAATTCCATAAGAGAGTCGAGCACAAATTCCTAACATATAAAAGAAGCAGCTTTCATAATTATAAGCAGAAAACTTCACTCAAATAGAAACTCAAGTAATAGTTAAATAATTTGCAAAGCATTTTGCTTCAGTTTCAATTCAATTCAAACTAAGAATCACAATCCGCTTATGAAATAAGTACAAAAACAAATAGCAATTAAGAAACTCACTCTCAGAGCGTCCTCCGTTTGGGGAGCAAAAAGAAGATCGATAAGCAAAGAGACGAATTCGTCAAACTTGGAGCGAAGCCAGGTTCGAAAAATAAGCTGAGCATCATCGTCACCTTTGTTGAATTTTCTCTTATTACTTGAAGACGACGAAGGGAGGGAGGGGAGATGCGGAATGAAAAAGGAATGGAGGGACAGCAGGGATTCAAGAACATAGTGAGGAGGAAAATTAGGGGAAACGAAATTGAGGAGAAGAGGGAGATTGTTGATGTGCTTTGTAGAAGAAATCAGCTGATGGCCTAAGGTTTTCACCTCCTTGAGAGAATGTTTTGACTTCGATTTTGATTTTGATTTTGATTGTTTGGATGAGAGATTTGAAGCCATTGTTGAGCTTTTTGGGGGTCAACACAGCGCCAGAGATATGGAGTTTACAACTAGGGTTTTAGAGACTATGAGATTTGGGTATTTTTAGTGCGGGAACAGCAACTGTTTAATGACTCCCTGTGTTTATTTTTAGATTTTTTAACAAACATATATCAATATAATAAAAATAACAAACTAGTGAATTGCAAGTTGCTTGTGTCGTGTTATTTTGAATTGCAATTTAATTCAGTTTCGTATGGTTGTTAATCTACATAAATTTTACTCAAACAACACTTAAGTCTTAACACATTTGACTGGAGTGGAAAGTGAAAGAATATTGAATGACAAACAATTTTTTTAAAATTATATATTATTGTTTTATAATTGCTACGACAAAACACTATATTTTTATATTTTGATTGTAATGAGAAAATAGACCAACTTATGAAGTTGAAGGGTAAAAATGGATTGACATTACTATTTATTATTTTCAATCACTTGTAAAAGTTCAAAAGCGTCAACAACTAAGGTGCCACTGAAAGAAGAATTACAAAAGAAAGGAAAATGGTGTAGATGATACAAACATAAAGTATGAGATGGAATCAGAAAGTAGAGTGATATGGAAATTATTAAAATATCCTTTAAAAATGGTAATGATTATAAACAAAATAAAGATTCATGGTTAATTTTGAAATCCTTTCCCCTGATTTCGACCAGGTTGGACTAAATGAGCAGTACCCATTATAATGGGAGTGAAAGGAACTCATTTTACCCAGATTTCTTTCAATTTTTACTTCACTTTCATCCCAAGCATAGGAATCCAGCTCCCTTCCTCTACCTTCCTGTGAAAAACTCTCTCCCAACCAGATCCTAGAGGGGTCTAGGATTTTTTTAGAGTAAACTTAAAAGAAAAGGTATCATTAGTTTTCGGTTTTAAAAAAGAATATGTGATTTTTTGTGTTTGAAAAGGAATATGTGATTTTGAACCGATAACAAAATGAGAAAAAAAAATTTTAACACTGTTAAATTTGAAAAATCGTCAATTTCTTCCTCTTCTAATCACTAGATGTAAAACTCCCATGTCTGCTGCTTCACCACTGAAACTTTCCTTTTCTTTTTTGGTAACTTTTCAATCTCTATATCTCTCTCTTCTTCTCTTTGTTTTCCCACACTAACAGTAGTTATTGCCGTATTCTACGGAGAAGACTTCGTTGAGTTCTAAATTTGGGGATTTTTGTTTTTGGACACCTCTCAAATTCCGGTCAAATTCAGCCGAATTTCAACTTCATTTCATTGTTTATTACTATCCCTCTATTTGATGCGCATAGATGATAATAGTGGATATGGTTGCACGTATATCGGCGGTTTCTTTTGATTAATTTTGAGTATAAGGGGATAAAATTGAAGGTGGATTCTTCGGTTTATTATTGATTGAAATATTTGTACTTATGTTACGATGAACTCGCTAGCTTCGAGATTGTGAATTTTTATGTGTTACAGTGACCATTCATTTTAGGAAATTATAACAGGGACCGGGTCATGAAAGCCTTTCTCCTGCATGAATGACTTGTATTTCATATAACTATTTTATGCTGTTACTTTTTATCATTTTAATGGTGTACGAGATACATGTTATTCATGCAGCAGAAAAATTCTCAAGACCCGATCCCTATTATAATTTTTCTTCGTTTATGTGATTTGGGGTTGGACAGACTTATGATTTTGGTGGAGAGGAGTGGCAGGATGACAGGAGATAAAGAGTTTTTTGGGGGTGGAGGTCCATCATATTTGAACTTGATTTAAGGTTTGACTAAAGAAATGATTGAATTTACCAAAATACCCCTTGCATGTTATCACTTTGCTAACGATTTGAAATTACAGATTTCATTTTTCGAAACTCAAAAAATCATCAACCGCCTTATAAAAATGATTGAAACTACGTTATATATTTTTTAAGTTTACCCATTTTTACCCAACCAAAAGTTGTTGCCTAATAAAGCTCGACTTACAAACTTTATTGCTTCTTTCATTCTTTGGATTAGGAGAAGCAACCACAAAGTGGCTCTTAACTTAAAAATGGAAAACCCACGGGGTGTAACATAAGCAAAATGAAAAAAAATAGGTCAAATGAATCAACACCCCTTCTAAAATTGACTAAGAAAACCCGATCCACCCTCAACTTTCAAAATGATCAATTACCTCCTTAACTTGACAAAATTGCATCAATTTGCCCTCTTAATACCACATGTCAACTTCTGGTTGGAGAGAGAAAAATCAGAAAATTACATCTTTGAAAAGTCAAACCAACCAGATTCTAACACGTGATGGTGAGGGGGTTAACTGGTTCGAAATTACCAACTTAAGAGGGGGATCTGAACTTTTTATAACTTCGGGTAGGCATCCGATTTTTCTAAACCAAGTTTAGGGGGTGTTGATGAATTAGGAAAAAAAAAAAACAATTAGTTTGGATGTACAACTTTAACTGACGCTTGATGAGAATACACTAAGAAAGAAAATTGCTATATGTAATCAATGGTAAATCTAATTTCAAAAGTAAATTGTCCAAAGTAAAAATTAATGAGTTGTCCTTGACCAGACCAGATACACGAACCAACCTTCACAACTCACTCACAAGTACATAAACTAGTGTTGCTTACATATTAATTTAAGAGGTAGAAATGGTTAAAAAAAGTGGTAAAATAAAGCCTATTCCTCCACTCTCTCCCATGAAACCCATGCTTCTATCTCTCTTGTCTGTTGCATAGACGAACTTTCTTGGCTCTACTTAGTCTGCCAATAGTCATCGTTGATTCATCCAAGTCATTCTGCTCTCAGAACCTCTCTTAACTATTGGTTACAGAGAACTAACCCCTCAAGTGCCATCGATTCCGAATTGTTTCAGTGAATCGGGACCAACAAGGAATACCCGTCTCTGTGTTTGATATCGGAACACAACTATTCCCTTGTATGATGTCCTTGGTATTCCATCCTACCCAAAATATACAGAAATCAAAAAATAAGCTATCCACATTAGGCTTAATACATCAATCACCCCTGAACTTGTCCAGTTGCCACTATGAACTTTCAGAAATTCCAAAAACACCCCCTGAACTTGCAAAAAATGCACCGATTTACCTCTTCAATGCCATGTGTCACCTTCTAGTTATTGAGAAAAAAATCAGAAAATGACATCTTTGAAAAGTCAAACCAACCAGATTCAGACACGTGGCAATGATGGTATGGGGCGCAAACTTGGGCATTTTAAACAAGTTCAAGATGGCAAGTGACTATTATGGATAAGTTCAGGGGTGATAGATGCATTCTAATGCACTATGTCAGACAGGCATAATAGATGTGTATATCACAGCCCCTTTTTTTCTTTTCCTTCTAGATAAACATATATATGCAGATGAACAATAATTGCTTGAGCATTTAAAAAACACTTCTCTGAAAAGATAACCACAGATGCTGAAAATCTAATTACAGAGGCAGGGAAACTCGTCATTTACTAGCACACATTTGGTCTAATATATATGCACCTCATAAAAGTAAGATTGAAATTACTCTGCTCTATTCATTATAAATTTTTGTAGCGGTGGCTAAAGAAAAAATACCTTCCATTCTTCGAAAATTCCAAACTGATGTGCGATGTATTCAAAGTCCGATTCATCGTTGTAAGAAATTCGAACATCACCTTCAATGTTATAGGCCTTTACAACAGCGTCATGTCCACTGATAGGTTTAGCTTGTCTCAAAATGTCACTGAAGTATTTTGGATACTTGTCCTAATCAAAGTAAAGCGCACTTCATTAAATAATTATTATTCTAACTAAGAAAAAGATCCAACTATATATTAAATAAGACTAAATGAAAATTACCTCCATCAGGTATCTCAAATCTATTGATTTCCAATTGACCTTTTGAAGGATGAAAAAGCAAACAATTATCACAGATATGCATAACCTTCAAAGAAGTAGGATATATATGAGAAACTGGCAAGTACCAGGACATCATTCATTTTTATCGGTTCAAGATATTGTTTGAAGAACTGCCCCAAACTGGAACCCTGAAATTGAAAACCAAGAGATAATCACGGCAACGACCTTCCGCTTGGGGTCTATGAAAAAAAATTTATATGTGACATAACCTTATAGGGCAGTAATAACGTCAATTATTTGAATGTAGACCGAATTATTAAGCACACAAAGTAAACAATGCTTATATATCATATTTAAAAATTTTTGCCAGTAATATTCTGAAGATGACATACATGCTCACCAAAGTTATATGTCCTGCACACTTCTGGACGAATAAATTGACGACCTTTATGATTCTCCTTTAATCTCAGCCAGTCATCCCAGTAAGTGCAGCTTTTGTCAAGGAAAATGATAGAAAAGAAGCATCAAATCACATCCATGTATGCAGCCTATTACAATAGTAATAGAAAGGAACCCAAAAAGGATATGCTTTAGGCCATTTTGGGGATAGTTCATCCCATGTTGATTTAGTAAGCATCCATCCAAGTCCAGGGAAAAAGTCCGACCGGTAAAGTGCATCTATAGAACAATAATGAAACAGAAGATCAAATTTCAATGAACCCCCAATGCAAAATGGCTCTTTCCTTAATTTGTATTATCAAAAAGCATTCTCAAATTCACATGCTTATAGCCATTCCAGGAAAATTTATAGATTCAGATTCACAGTTAGCACAAACTTCTCTGCAATCAATATCAAATATGTAGCAAGAGCTTAAAAGTTAAAACATCCAAATTGTAGAAGAAAAAAAAAGAAAAGAAATCAACTAGGCAAAGCCAAACAAAATAATACTAATGGTTTCGAACAAAGACGTGGACTTTGATATTAAAAAAACTAATGTTTCCAAGCTCAACACGGATAATGGAGAAGTTAGAAAACAGTAACCGAGAATACCTCAAGAAATCTAGCCACCCAATTTTAATAATTTGAAAATATTATATGCTCGGAATATAAACTGAAAAAACTGGCCCATCAACTATTTTATCCACCAGCCTGTGCCATAAATGAGGCCATGCAAGCATCTGAAGCTATTCTATTGCATCCATACACAAAAGCAGTAGAAGAGTCATTTCAATAAAGGCAGCTTCAACTAAGTTGCCAAACTCATATTAAATTTCTAAACCGATGCAAAAATAACCAAGAGAAGAGAACAAGTAAGCTAATTATACACTAATTATCATCCTTAGTTCGCAATGCAAGAAAATAAAAAATTTTGACACACAATCACCCCTTCATGTGTGGACAAATATAGTAGAAAGCAACCAGAGCACCAAATGGAACTGTTTCCAGTGACTGGAACACATGATATATATGCATGAAGAATAGAAAAGGAAGAACTTACAAGGATCATACACAAACTGCTTTTGCCCGTTGTCATTCCATGAGGAGGCAGCCATAATGGACCTAAAATGTTACACATGAATTGAGAAGAAACAAGCAAGAATAAAATCTTTAACACTATTAAAAATCACAATTTACGGCAAGGATCAGTTAGTGCAAAGGACATACTTATCCTTGTCCATGAGCATTGATGCAGCCTCAAAGTAATTGAAAAAATCAGGAGCGATTTCCATATCATCTGTTTCAGAATAACACAAATTATCTTCATGTTGGGGAATACATGGCTATAATGGGTATAGTTCCATGGATAACATACCTTCAAGTATGATAACTCGGCTAAACTTGTGCTTGTAGAACAATTGATCCAATGCCCATTTGTAATGCCCTAGAATAGCACAGGTATTGAAATTAATGAAACGAACTTTACATATTTAGGTTAGAAAAAAAGTATTCACTTACTTGCAATTTTATAGTATGCAATCAACTCTCCAGGCCTCTCTGTGTGCACTGGTTCAGAATTCAAATGCTACAATCACAGGAATTACTGTTTGAAGGCACAATCTTGTTATCAAGTCCCTAAAATCTAAAGTTTGAACTATTACTCTACTGACGTATGATTGTAATAATAGACTTCATGTTCATACATCCATAACCATTTGTGTCCTACTTCCACTACCCAATTTTCATATATTTCTATTGGATGGAAGACAATCCTGCAAAGTTCTTTTTCCAAATACTCAAATATGCTCTTTCTTAAAAAAATATTTTGCCAGTGTGAAGCAACCACCTACACAATTATAAGATGGAGTACAATAATGTAATATAAAAATTGATTTCACAAAATGTGGCCCCTTCATGGGCTGCACATCCCCACACGTGAAAAATACATGTGAAAATGCAAAAAAGCATGCTTACTTTCTATTCACATAAAGAAACCAACAATTTTGAGAATAACTTGGAACCAAAGCAATGGAAAACGAGGCATAGAGGCATCTCACTGATCTTTCACTCGATTTATCTTCAACTCATATCACTTTTCCCCTCCCATTTCTATGTTCATTAATTATCCAATCTTTATCTCATACATGCCTCGGTAAGATTACCTCGTATATAGCTATAAAAGGTTAATTCTTCACCCAACATCGGCAAGCATGCACCACAAACAATCCAACTTTGTCAACAACAGCACAATTCCTTCCCAGCCTAGCAAGAATTCACCATTCAGATACACTACTTTGTGTGCATAGGTAGAATCACATCCAATCCAATGGATTCTCTTACTTCTTTTGTTGACTTTAATGTTTTGCTTATATTCGGAGAGCTATTATTCATTCCTACCTAACTTCTAATACCCACTACATAACCAACCAAATGGCAACCATTAGTGTTTCTCCTCAATACAATAAAGGTTTCGGAATTACATAAAAAGCAAGTCAATTTCTACGTTTCAGACCTTGATTTTTTTATAAGTGGGATTTTCTTCACTCTCCTTGTCTTCTTACTCTTGAAAGCACAAATTCGGTGGAACTTCTAGCTCATTCAAATTACTAGAATCTCACCTCCTTTTCATTATGTTTATAATGCAATGCAAATATCATCTCGCAAAATTTTATTTTAGTCGTACTAAGTTTGAAACATCAGACAGTAGGAAGTTCATGAATTTACATTATTAACACTCAAAATCAGTATAGAATACTAACATTTTGGAAAAACAAAAATCAAAGTAGCCTCTTCTTCTATTCAACACTGACTCCACAATTACAAGAGATGATATGCATCTGATATGCAACAACACTTTCTACCTTGTATAATGTTGAACACGTTGATAAATAATAATAAAAATATATGCTCCAATAAAACAACATAGTAGAAATGAAGACTATCATTCCATATGTATGATTTTATGGAACATGGTTTACCTGCATGTAAATTAATTGATCATAGCTCATAGCCTTGCTTCGAACATCTGAGTTGGGTCCATCCTGAAACTCAAAAGATAAAATGAAGCACGCACAAAATATAAAAGGTGAATGTAGAGCAAAATGGTTACTATGTCAATTTATGATACGGTACGACAGTACAAGAGTTTGAAGTTTAGATAACTATTATATTAATTGTAAGAATCAAGAGCTTAATTATTAAACCGAGTTATATTAATAAGTCATGAAATGTCAATGCTTGTTGAGCTGTTAATTCAGTTTTCAGTAATCAAAAAATTTCCAGCAATTGTTGCTCTGGAGTTCTGTAAAACAATTCTCTCCATAGGTATGACAAACTCAACTCTAATGTGTGACGGTGTGATACCAAATAAAATATAGACCTGTATCTTAATCCTGCCTTTTATTTTTGTCCGTAAATAGCCTCTTCACTGCCTATAATATCCTCAATCGCAAATTGTCATGATACATTTTGATCCATCTTGACTATCAGATAATACCATGAATCCAGTATGCTATTATAAGTAATTAACAATTAATCAGCATCCATTTCCTTCCCTTTCTTTCTCAAATAAGATCCAAATCAAATACTTAAACTTCTACAATCTTTACACAAAAACAACAGATTTTCAAATTATAAAATTTGATCTAATGCAAGAATTCAGTCATCATATAACATATCAGCAGTCTAATTCCTCAATTTATATTGCACAAATTCTTTTTAGGATTCCTATCACGCAAATTTAATTGTTTTGTGATATCCTTGCGTTTATTAAAATATTATTGATGCAAACATCATTCCAATTACACTAGGTCCATAAGAATTGCAATGTGTGTGTGGAGAGAGAGAGAGAGAGAGAGAGAGAGAGAGCCAAATGAGATACAAAATCTAAAACCTCGAAGCTGAATTTTTAGTTTTTCATTAATTATCTTCATTTTTATTATCTTTTTTCACACATTAAAGATCTGGCACATGTAATTTTAAATATCAATCTAAGTAATCTCAACCAGAAGTAGAAAACAAAATGACAAATGGAATTAAATGCTATATTAATCAAATTTTGGGTTCTTTCTCTTTACTTTTAGATTGAACTCTAAAAAAATGCTCCCTTCTTTTCGAATTGCATTCTATTATCATACTTCCCACATTAGTTGACTTTCCTTCTAATTACTAAAGTCTACAGCTATTTAATCTTTTCATTTTTTTCTTTCAGGTTTCTAGACAATATAAACTGCCATTATTGAACTGTATATTTAAACAAAAAGCATATTTGATGTTTATGTTTCTAAAACTATCAAATTCAGTTAATTAATGCGAAACAGAATCCCTTTGAAAAGGAAGGAGTACCACCTATCAAATACAAAAATTGCCAAACCTAATAGTTTATAGTAATGTCAAGAACTTCGGACACGCTGAATTTATGTTCAAATTCGATCTCAGTTGAATAACATTCAGACTGAAGCATAATAGCAGGTTGAAAGTTGATTAAATTTAAAAAAACAACAATAATACAAAAGGATCACATAAAAGCTTGGATTTCAACCATGAGGTCTTAAGATAAGTAGAAAGCATTACACAAAAATAAGTACCTGGGATACAAAAAGTGGAAACTTTGAAGCAACCGAGGTCTGGTACCTGTAAAATTAGTTATTGTCAACTGAATCTATAAACTTGTGTAGAATGACAGGATCAGTAGAAAGGCTCAACAGAATCCATACTTCAAGACAGAGTTAATAGTCCTTTCCAAATAATCAGCACGATTGCATGCCATAATAACAACTGCTGCAACCGGTACCTAAATAATGCAGCTCAAATGAAATTACTATAAGTACTGCGAAAGAGAAACAAGATAATAAAGCATCAAACTTTGTGAGGCACATACCTTGTCAACCACTTTTCGAAGGCCTTTTACTGAAAGAATACAAAAATTGGTAAGTGCCTGTGGCATTTACAATAGCTAAATCTCATTCAAAGAAAGCTTCAAGGAAATGTAATCACCATTTCAGAAATGAAAAAAAATATGCAGACAAAAAGAAATAATAAATAGATGCAGAAATATAATATTTATGATTAGTACACCATCCAGAAACAATTTCTCCAGCTCCATCCATACAACTGGCAGCAAAAATGTAAGTTTATTTGCTTTCTCCTTGTGACACCATGAAAAATTTGACTTCAAAATACATTAAAGATTGAGCAATTCTTACAAATTCAAGCATACTTTATCCCAACAGATGTCATTTTCAAAGCTGAAAACTGGGATCGCTAAGTGTGACTTCAAATGAGTAGAAGAGAGCCAATTGATGGTACCAAAATTGTTATGTAAAATCCAATTAATCATTCTGCCTTCAACACCTATTTTTCTCACCCTATATGAAAACTCAGAAAACTGATTGAAATGACCAACATTATATCAATTTGCAATCTGAACAGAGTCTAGCCCACTACATTCTTAGAAACGAAACAATAGATTTTTCAATCTATTAACAGGAAAGGCTAAGAAGTACAAGAGATGTGAAGCTGAGACAACGAATCATATCTAACAAGGTTACTTACACATCACAGTCAATATAAATAAAATAATTCCCATCTAATCTGAAATTCCAGTAACTACTTTGGGAAAAGCATTTTCTTTGACTAAAGCACGTAGTTTAGAACACGA
Source organism: Euphorbia schlechtendalii (assembly GCA_949673415.1). Taxonomy (NCBI): domain Eukaryota; kingdom Viridiplantae; phylum Streptophyta; class Magnoliopsida; order Malpighiales; family Euphorbiaceae; genus Euphorbia; species Euphorbia schlechtendalii. The sequence goes on along the minus strand of CATIWQ010190675.1, from coordinate 1,085 downwards.
TATCATCAAATTCAATTGGAATTATTTAATTAAATATAGGAGATGAAATAATAAAACTTACTTTCAAGATCTTCAATGAGAGCCTTTAGTTGTGCACATTCATCGGCTTGGCGCTTCCTTTCTTCTGAAAAATGGTAGAAAGGACTAAGTAAATAACACATTGAAAAAAGGTTGTTTTCAAGCCACTATATAAAAGAAAACATAAAAAACCCTCAGAGGTAAACTTTTATTATTAGCCCTTGGATACGCAAAGAAATTAGAGACAGCAGATGTAGAGATTTGCGTGGAAGTAATTTATGCTTTTAAGCAACATGCTAGTAAATATCAAGGCTATGAGCAAAAATAATAAATCTAGGTTTAAGATATCGGGAGGACATAACTAGTTTAATCCTTATGAACCATTCCAATGAAACAAATATAGAAAGGGCAATGCAAGACCTTCAAGAGAGACAATTCGCCCCTGCTGTGTGCTTATTTGATCAATGAGCAGTCGCATTTGACCTGTACAATGGCTCTCCGATTCAACCTGCTCAAAAAGATAAATATTTTGACAGCAGAAGAAGGCAGTACATAAACAATTTGCAGAATAGATACAATACAAGTTCAGCCGAACTTAAAGTAGGATGTTGCAGCAAAACATCAAATAAAAAAAGAAAGAGAAAAGCAGGAAACACATACAGCAACAGCAAGACGGTCGGCATATTCTGACTGGGTAGCAAAAAGCCGCATCTACAGTGAAAGCAAGATTACTAAACACATTGAAAATCTGTTTCCAGTAAATTCGCATTGAAATCGCCATAGAGAGGACAGAGTAGCGCACCTGTATGTAGAAGAATGCAATAACGGCAGGAATAAGAAGACATCGAAAATCGCAACAGAAATTAGGCATTTTTGTTCTTCTCTGGAGGGGAACCATCAAATCCATGTCAAACGAGATTCATCGCTGATGTGAATTTGAGCTGATCGGGAAAATTCAATCATCTGCTGTTCCTGCGCTTTTTTTATTTTTTTACTGTAGAAAGGGCTATTGGTTTAGGTTTGTTTATTTCATAAATGCGTAATCAAATTAAAAAATACACTTACGC
>CATIWQ010190653.1:0-24887 GCA_949673415.1 Euphorbia schlechtendalii | reverse complement strand
TGGAGTAATATCTAGTAGTGTTCTTACTATGAGTTTTATATGCAAATCTCGAATACGTCCTATAAGTATTGAGTGTGTTTAAAGTGTTGGGAAACTATAGCCATAATACTTTGAAATTGATCAATAAAGGATGAGGGTATTTGAGAGAAAAATCAAAAGAAAAAGAGAGGATAACCAATGAGTTATGCAAAAGGTGAGGAATGGTATAGAGTAGAAACTGCAACCATTCAATGAGTGAAAAAAAAGTAGCATAGCACGACAAAGTACTTCAAAAAACATATGCTTAAAAAGAAAAAAAATGAGAGAAAATGGTATGGAGCATAAAATGCAACCACTAAATAAGGGGAGAGTGGTATGGAGCATAAAATTCAACCACTAAGAGTGTTTTTAGCATCCTAGGTTACCTAAAAATGCCTTGAGATCAAACTTTCCAAAGTGTGCTCCCTTTATTCTTAATACTTTATATTATACTTGAGAGAAGGTAATATTTGAGTAAACATATAATGCTTATATGAAGACGCAAGTCAGTTAGCCCTCCATTAAGAGCAAATGTATGCAACTAAACTATATAAATTTCACATTATTAATTTGTGGGAAATTTCAAAGTCTTAACTTGAATCTTATGCAACGTGGGTATGTGGTACTCACTACAATAGTCTTTCACCAAATAAGGTATGAACTTGGATTACTAATTCTATACACGTCTATTGTTTACCATGAGAACAAGGTAAAAGTTAAGTGTGGGGGTGTGATAAGGGTATATTTACACTTATAATCATGACATTTTCAATCATTAAATACTATGGTTTAAGTCATTTTATACTTCATATACAAGATTTCACGTGATATGTACATATTTTTTATGCAAATGTAGTTACTAGGTAAATCATGAAAGTAAAATTATTTAAGTTGGAAATCTATGCAAAAAGAGTGAAAAAAAAGTGCAAAAAGATGCGTAGTACATGAGGAATTGGCAAAGGATCGAAGATGTCAAAGATCGGTAGAAATCTCAAGGAGGAATCATGTGAAAAAGGCATGTCACAATAGTGACACATATATTACAGTCGCGACTTGTTAACATTCACAACAGAAAGTTTCCAACCAAGTATCCGCGGTCGCGACATACATTCACGGTCGAGACCTTGACTGTTTTTGGTCAACTCTTCTCTTTTTTCAACCACCGGATAAAAATGATTAACCACCATCAATTGTCAGATAAAAAGACACCTTTTGAAAGTCAACCAATCATGAAAAGGTTCCTTTCCATTGTAGATGAGATCAAACCAATTCAACCAATTACAATGAAGCTGTATAACTCTTCTCTAATGGACATGACCCTTCATTTGAATGGATGCAACCCTTCGTACTCTATAAATAGGGCTTCAATCTCCATAATTTCATATGTATGGACATGGTATGTGGTATATGGTATAAGGTGTATACATGCATACATAGTTCTAGAGAGAAAATCGAGTAGATTTCGCTTTGTTCTAAGTTAGTGAGAAAATGTATAAGCGACTGAAACCTTAAATTGATCACTGGATTTCTCTACATATTTGAATGATTGTTGTATAAGTGTAATTGCAAATCACTTAATAATAAAATTTTTCGTTCTTCAATATTTGTTTATTCAATATTCACAAAGAATAGCACCCTAGCGGAGGTTCTTTACGAGTAGAGACCGAATTCAAAGCAGACAAAGGAAATGCGGGAGTTGACGACTCCCATTAAAGAGTGGATACGATTTGATCTACTTTAGCTTTCACTTGCATACCTTACAACTTTGCTTTGTTTTCTACTTATACTTTTTATTTCGAAGTTTATGATATGTCTATGTGTCATATTATGTATTTCGTGTTGAGTCATTTCTATTAATCAAGTTATATGCTTTTGAGTTAACTTTAAGAGTGATTTTGGGGTTGACAAGATTGTGTATAATCACTGAATCTTTAATTATAATGCTGTTTAGTGAGCCAACATTTTAGGAATGGTAACTTGCTAAATATGGCTATGTGAGAGCGACTCGTACTAAGAATTGTACTATTTTTATCCATAATCATCTTAATTCATTTGCACTAGACATAGAAAAGTCATTTCATGTGTTGCTCTACTGTGAATAATTGAATATCTGAGTGTCTAGAACCGAATCTGTTAAAGTAATCTAGTGTACATAATATCTTTGATGATTTTGCATGTTTTCTTTGATATACTTGTTCGTAGGGATAATCCATACCGATTTATTCTACTCTAATCTATTTATACATTTATATATTTATTTACCATCATATTCCAACCAACCCAACAACAATAAAATTATCTATTTTATTTTCTTTGTTCTGCTACTTCTGTTGGTCTTTATAACTGGTTTCCTCCCTATGGGTTCGATATCTTTTAAAACTACCTCGCAACTGTATACTTGTAGTTATCATCATTTTTCTATTTTGATAAGTGGTATTGACAACACTTGTACTTTAAATCAAAAATCTCGTAAGTTATTAAACTTATTAGTAGAAAAGTGATGAACAGTGTATCAGTTTACTAAGAGATCACCTTCTCCATAAATAAAAAACATATCCTTAATCCTACATAAGTACTTGAGGATAGTTTTAACGGCTATCCAGTGCTTCTTACCTAGACCATATTGAAATATGCTCATTACGTTCAATGCATGTGAGATATCAAGCCGAGTGCATACCATAGCATACATGATGGATCCTATAGTTGAAGCATAGGGTATTCCATTCATGTGCAGTCTCTCCTCTTATGTTTTCGAACACTCAAGTCCCATGAGACATTGCGAGATAACTCTTTCTTGACTGCTCAATGTTAAATCTAGCCAAAATCTTGTATACGTATGCACTTTGAGAAAGACCTAACAGCCTTCTGGATCTATCATGGTAGATCTTTATGCCTAGTATAAAAGCTGCTTCTCCAAGGTCTTTCATGGAGAACTTCTTTGACAACCATAAATTTTCGATTTCAAGAAAAGGAACATCATTTGCTATCAGTAATATGTCATCGACATATAACACAAGGAAAATGACCACACTCCTACTAGACTTCTTATATACACAGGGCTCATAAAAAGCATTTGATACAAAACCAATTTCTTAGATTGTCTCGTCAAACCTAATATTCCAACTCCTTGATGCATGCTTAAGTCCATAAATGGACCTTTGCAACTTGCATACCATCGAGCCATCCTGGGATGTAAAACCTTTAGGTTGTATCATATATACATCCCTATCCAAGTTCCCATTAAGGAATGTTGTTTTCACATCCATATGCCAGATCTCATAATCATTATGAGCAGCGATGGAAAGGAGTATTTGGATAGACTTTAACATGGCCACTGTGAAAAGGTTTCATCATAGTCAATGCCTTCCTTTTGACTGTGAACTTTTGCAACTAGACTTGCTTTATAGGTAATGACATTACCATCCATGCCAGTTTTCTTCTCGAAAACCCACTTGCATCCTATGGGCTTAATCCCCCTTAGAGCATCAACCAAGTTCCAAACTTTATTTTTGTCTATGGAGTCCATCTTTGACTTCATGGATGTAAAAAATTTGTCAAACTCTGAGCCTTCCATTTCCTCTTTGTATGTCTTGAGCTCATCATCTTCCATAAGGAAGATATACTTATCATTAGTGATGAAATAGCTGTATCACGTGAGAGCGATTGGAGCCCGACCTTACCTACGTAATGTCACTGTTATAATAGGTTGTTCCATGCTTACACTTTCTTGTGTAATAGGTAAAGGAACAATTAGTTGATTGTCTATTTGGTCATCTTGAGCGCCTATCTCAAGATTGCTCCCAGTAGCTTTCGCAAGTATATGCTCCTTCTCTAGGAATCGAGCATTCTTAGAAACAAGTTTCTTTTGCTCCTTAGGAGTATAAAAGATATATTCAATAGTCTCCTTAGGGTAACCTACAAACAGACACCTGCCAGACTTAGCACCCAGCTTATCTGAACTTGTCCTCTTTACATAAGAAAGACATGCCCAAACTCTCAAGTGAGAAAGAGTTGGTTTCTTACCGTACTACATTTCATATGGTGTTTGATCAAATGATTTCATGGGTACTCTTTTTAGAATATAAACTGTGCTCTCAAGCGCATAACCCTAAAAGGGTCTGCTGAGTTCTGCTTGGCTCATCATGGACCGAACCATATCGAGTGTGGTTTGATTTCTCCTTTTCAACACTCCATTTTGCTGGAGTGTATAAGGAGGTGTCCATTGGGATAAAATACCATTATCCCTTAGATAATCTTGAAAATCTTTGCTTAAGTATTCACCGCCTCGATCAGATCGAAGTGTCTTGATACTAATCCAAGTTTTTTCTCTACTTCAGTTTTGAATTTCTCAAAACTTTCAAACTTGTGCATCATTATGCATAAATAACCATATCATGAGTAATTATCAATGAAGGTTATGAAGTAGAAGAAACCTTCAAGTGTCTTAACACTCATTGGACCACATACTTCACAATGTATTATTTCCAAAGTACTTGTGGGACACTAATCCTTTACTTTAAAGGGTTTCTTAGTCATTTTACCATTTAAACAAGGTTCGCACACCCCATAGGATTCCCATTCCATTAGGCCCATGTCACCACATTTGTGTAACATAGTTAAGCGAGTCTCATTTATATGGGCTAGATGACAATGCCATAAGTATGAAGATTTCTCATTATCTAACATTAATTTCTTAACAATGCTCATGTTTAAAATTTCAATTTTAAAATAAAAAACCTAAATGAGATCAACACATATTCCACAAGCATAAAGAACATTATCGGGTCGAATTTGACAATTATTATTGGAAAATAAAATCTCAAATCCATCAGGTTGCTAAACGCGCAACATAAATAATAATCTTATTGATAGAAAGAATATAATAGCGATTATTCAAAACTAAAACAAGGCCACTAGGAAAACGAAGGCTAGATGTCCCTACTGTTGTAGCACCTCATGCTACATTTGCAACTCTTAGGTCCATTTCCCTCTTTACAAGCTTCCTACTATTCTTCCCCTACATAGAAGTACAATTATGAGTACTACAAGCAATATCCAATACCATGTAGACTCATAAGGAACTGTAGATAAACTCTCTATCATGAACACGCCTGAAGTAGATGCCTCACTTGGCTTCTCCTTCACTTATTTAGAATTCAAAGCTTTACAATCACGTTTCCAGTTTCCAGACCTTTCACACATGAAACATATCCCTTTAGGCTTCTCCTTTTCAATGATCACAATTTTTACCTTCCTATTTATAGGTTTTGAACCCTTACCTTTTATGCAAGTCTTACCAGCCAAGGTACCTGTTACTCTAGCCTTTAGACCATCTTAAAAACTTCTAAGTTTCTTAATAAACTCAGATGTCTTACTAGTCTTTCTTGAAATAAGATAATCTTTCACGAAGGTTGAATATTTATCATGTAGACTCTCTATCATAGTTTGTATGTCATTCTCAGAATTTCATTCAATTCCTATCTTAGTCATTCTCTTTGAATACTCAAAGTATTCAATGCAATGCTCAGTGGCCAGGATCCATTTCTCCAAGAGGTATAGAAGAATTTTAATATTCCGTTCCATTCGATCTTCATACCTTCATGAATTCCTCTGAGATGGTTCAGCATGGATTTTAGATCCATACCATCATGCTGCTTCTTAAGCTTCAAGGTTATGGTTTTGAGCATCACAAGTAACACCATAAGAGCATCAGAATTAACTAGTTTAGGATTATCAAAAACGTAATCCATGTTGCTTCTCTCAAGCTCCTTTTTAAGTGCCTTGAACAAGTCATCAAAATTGTTCCCTATCAATTTATTTTCAAGTATAGGATGAAGATTTATGTTTGGATTAATTTTTCAACCTAGATATAAGATAGAAATTATTCAAACATTAGTATATGTACACATGATAGCAAGGTTTTAACTCTATTTATTTTAAGGGCTTATATTCGGTGATGAAGCAAAAAACCTTTTTCCCCACCTTTCTACCGATAAGATAAAAGTTCAAAATACGAACAGGTGTTGTCAATACTTCTTATCAAATAGAAAAATGGTGACCACTTTAAGTATACAGTTTCGATGTAGTTTTAAAAGGTATCGATCCCACAGGGAAGGAACCAGTTCTAAAGACCATCATGAGTAACAGGGTAAACGAAAATATGGAATTTATATTGGAGGGGTTAGAATGATAGACAGATGAATGGATAGATGTATGAACAAACTAGAGAAGATGTAAGATATAGAGATACTTCTACAAACAAGTTTAACAGAGAAAAACATGCAAAATCATCAAGAATATTTCATACACTAGATAACTTCAACAAATAAGGTTATAGACGCCCTAATATTCAATAATTCACCATAGAGCAACACATGAGATAACTTTTCTAAATCTAGGGTAAACGAATTATGACACATATAAGAACCTAAATAACTATATTACTATGCTTAGTACGAGTCGCTCTCACATAACCATATTTAGCAAGTTACATCTCCAAAAATGTTGGCTCACTAAACAGCATTATAGTCATAGATCCAGTGATTATACACAATCTTGTTAACCCCGAAATCACTCTTAAAGTTAACTCGTAAGCATATAACTTGATTACTATAAATGACGCAAAACGAATTACTCTTTATAGCACATAGACATGTCATAAACTTTGAAATAGAAGGTATAAGCAGAAAACAAAGTAAAGTTGTAATGTATGCAAGTGAAAGCTAAAGTTGATCAAACTGTATCCACTCTTTAATGGGAGTCATCAATTCTCGCAATTCCTATGTCTATTTTGAATTCGGTCTCGACTCGTACATAACCTCTGCTAGGATGCTATTCTTTGTAAATCTCGAATAAAAGAATGTTGAAGAATGAAAACTTTTTATTGATAAGTGCTTTACAATTACACTCACAACAAAAGCTCAAATTTGTGAAGAAATATAGTGATCAAAATAGGAGTCGAATCACTCATACATTTTTCTCCCTAAGACTTTGAACGTAGTGAAATCTAGATATTACACTCTCTATCTATACACTATCATTAATTGCCTTCTAATCATGCCATAACCATGCACCAAGAAATTGTTGTGTTTTGAACCCTATTTATAGAATGTGAAGGGTTCCGTCTATCCAAATGAAGAGACGTGTCCATTGGCGAAGAGTTACATCACTTCATTTTGATTGGATGCAAAGATTCATCCTCATCGATAATGGAAAGGCACCTTTTCATGATTGGTTAACTTCCAAAAGGTGTCTTTTCAGTTGGTAGTTGATGGCGGTTGATCGTTCTTATCCGGCTGTTGAAAGAAGAGAAGAGTTGACAAAAAAAATTTGCAAATGTATGTCGTGACCTTGAATACATTGCTGGCAACTTTCTATTGTGAAGGTTAACAAGTCGTGACCATGATATATGTGTCACGATCGTGACATGCCTTTTTCACATGATTCCTCTTTGAGATTTCTACAAATCTTTGACATCTTCGATCCTTTGCCAATTCCTTAAGTTCTACGCATCTTTTTGCACCTTTTTCACTCTTTTTGCATAGTATTCCACTTTTGTTCATTTTACTTCCAAGATTTATCCAGTACCTGCATTTGCATAAAAAAACAACTACATACCACATGAAATCTTTTATATGAAGTAAAAAATGACTTAAACCATAATGTTTAATGATTGAAAATAACATGATTATAAGTGTAATTATACACTTATCACATCCCCATAGTTAACTTTTGCCTTGTCCTCAAGGTAAACACAACAGAAGCGTATAAATTAGTATTCAAGGTCATACCTTATTTAGCGAAAGACTATTGTAGTGAATATCACATTCCCACGTTGCATAAGATTCAAGTAAAGGTTAGAAATTTCCCACAAATGAGTAATGTGCAATTTATATAGTCTAGTTGCATACCTTTGCTCTTAATGGAGGGTCAACTGAATTACGTCTTCATATAAGTGTTATATGCTTACTCGAAAATTTCCTTCTCTCAATTATAGTATAAAGTATAAAGGACAAAAGGAGCACACTTTGGAAAGTTTGATCTCAAGGCATTTTTAGGTAATCTAGGATGCTAAAAACGCTCTTAGTGGTTGCATTTTATGCACTCTCCCCTTTTTTAAGTGGTTGCATTTTATGCTCCATACCACTCACTCATTTTTTCTTTAAAACATATGTTTTTTGAAGTATTTTGTACTTTGCACCCATTTTTCGTGCTATGCTACTTTTTCTTTTTTCACTCATTGAATGGTTGCAGTTTCTACTCCGTACCATTCCTCGCCTTTAGCTTAACTCATTGGTTATCCTCTCTTTCTTTTGATTTTTCACTCTTAATACCCTCATCCTTTATTGATCAATTTCAAAGTATTATAGTTATAGTTTCCCAGCACTTTAAACACACTCAATACTTATGGGATGTATTCGAGAATAGCATATAAAACTCATAATAAGAACAATACTAGATATTACTCCACTTAAACTTATCGGTAGCATTAAACTAAAACTATACAACTTATACTAATTCATGTTTCATTGAAATGTATATCGAAACTTACTTGGAATATTGCTTTCGAATGTTACTCACAACTCATCCTTGCCAAATGCGAAATGTTGTGCGAAAACGCTCACACTCTCAACATGTGGTCATACTCGAAAAATTTAGTTCGAAATATGCACTAACATCAAACGTGAAATACCTAACACTCAAAATAACCTTGGAAACATATGTTAGTATAGTATAGGTATGGATAATGTATAAAGAACACCAAATCAAGAAAAATTTTCAAATTCTTCAAAAAAAAAAATTTTCATTTTATTTAATTTTTTTGGATTTTCGGGATTTTTTACAAATACCCCCCACACTAAAGAACACAATGTCCTCATTGTGAGAGAATTTATTTAAAATTAAAAATCTAAAAACAAACAACTAGCAACTAGTTTAAAAATATGAAAAAGAAAAGTAAAGAAAAGAGTAAACCCGTTCTATTGAGAAGGAGAATTCGGGGAACTAGGAGTAAATTGATAATTTTGTTTTCTAAAGAAAGAAAGAAATTTTCAAAGCATTGATTTAAACTCTTCTTTAGAATTTTCATGTCTTTCTTCATTACTCCAAGTTCCGCTTGGCAATTGTCCAATTTTTGTTGCATGTTTGCCTTCCAATCTTCCGGAGCTTCATCTTCTTCTTCTTCATCTTCTTCTTTGATCATCGAAGACTTTCTAAGATGAAGTCTAGCGGTTGGATCAGATGGGCCAATGGAAGAATCTTCATGAGTCAAGATTAGCTTCTTGGTGTGGTTGGAATAGGAGTAGAAGGAATATACACCATCGTTCTCTTGAAGAAGTCCGGTGTTCTTCAAGTAATTCCCATCCATATAGCGAAAATACTCATCCGGTTGTTGGACATCAGGGAGTTCGCTTCTTGCACCAAAGATGATAGCGGTGATAATTTCGGCCACCCCAATCTTGTTTCTCATACTTGTAGACTTCTTCTTCATCATGTCCCATATGATATCCATGAATTCCACCTTTTTTTCATTAAATGGGCAAGAAAGAACAAACAAATCTTTCTTTTGGACTTTGGTATTCTCTACTCGATAAAATACCGAAGTGGAAAGGTATTTGTGGAGAAGAAGAATGCACTCATCCTTAGTTAGTTTATTTGGAGAATTTTTGGGGTTGAAGACTCTCTTACCCATTAAATCTGCCCAAACTTGATATGGTTGAAAAGAATCCTTCATGGTTGATGATTTTTCAACTTCAAACCCGAACTAAGTATGCATCATATCCCTCGTCACAGTATATTGATTACCTTGATTGCAGAATCTTATCGCCCTTTTCCTTGCATCTTCATAGTCAAATGTCACTAGACATTCGAGAATCTAATCTCAATTTTGTGAAAAATGTAAATCCACAAACTTTGTGAGTCCAAGAGCAAAAAGATAAGCCTCCATCTCTCTATGGAGATTCAATGTTTCCAAGAAGACTATATCGAGGAATATCATCCCCGTGATATCAAATTTGCTAAGCTTTTGGTAGTGCTTACCCTCTTCTCTTATCCTAAAAGAGAAAGGACAACTATACTCCTCTTGGCATCTTGGTTGTTTTGAAATGGAAAGGTTTTAAGAAAAGAAAGGTTGAATGTTGAAGAGTGAAGATGAAGAAATTTCAGAATTTTTGTAAGCTTTTGAAGGTTGTGGTGGCTAAGGTTAAACTTAGACCTATTTATAGAGTTCTAAGAGGTCTCTAATTGGCCAAAATAGTTAATATAGCCGTTAATGGCAGTTACAGACATCTGTCGTGTGCTAAATCACGATCTGTAACTGTTATATTTTGCCCATGTCACAATTGCGAAGGCTTGTCGCGATCGTGACTCCCTTAATCACAGAAACAGTAAGTTTTGAAACCCAATATTCATGAGCGCAAGATGTATGTCGCGGTCACGATCTTCTTTAATTCTTCAAATAATTCAAGTTTTAAACTTTGTACCTATAAGAACATAGAAACACAAATACAAACAAACATTGATAAACACAAAAGATAAATATTTACTATTCTTATGCCTGGAATAAATTATGGTGAAGATAACAATTGAACATCAACGTCTTGTTGTTCAAATTTATTTTTGAGATAAGGCTTGCATCGTTGACCATTGGCTCGAAATATTTCTCCATTTTCGGCTATCAATTCCAATGCTCCATTATCAAACACTTGAATAACTTCACAGGGTCCCTTCAAACGAGATTTGAGTTTTCCAGGGAATAATGGAAGCCTGGAATTATATAATAGAACTCTATCTCCGACCTTAAACTTCTTTTCCCATAGTTTTGCATCATACCATCATTTTGTCTTCCCATAGTTTTTTGTTGGTCCTAAATGTCCTCCATATATGCTATCATGGCAATGACTTAAAACTGAAGAAAAGTTAGTATCATCTATACATCTACGAATAATACCATCAGCACGTACCTTAAATAAATAATGGTCATCCCACATAAATGATCAAATATCCTTAAGAAATTTCTTCTTAACATTAGAATCTAAATCAAAGGGTAAAGTATGCGTAACTAAGTAATTTGCAAAGTTGGCATACCATGGATTAACAGTATGCTTGACAGACATAAGATTTTCATCTGGAAAGAATTCATTAATATCACCAATTTCACCTATAGGTCCCTTATCACCTTCTAAATGGGATAAGTGATCAGCTACGGTATTCTCACTTCCCTTTTTATCCCTTATTTCTAAATGAAATTCTTGTAAAAGGAGGATCCACCTAATTAATCTAGGTTTGGCATCTTTCTTAGCAAACAAATATCTCAAAGCAGCTTGATTTGTATAAACTATTACTTTAGATCCAATAAAATATGATCTAAACTTGTCACATGCATATACGACTGCTAACATCTCTTTTTCCGTGGTTGTGTAATTGAATTGTGCAAAGGATAAAGTGTGACTCACATAATAAATTGCATGCAAATTCATTTCATACCTTTGACCTAAAGCACAACCAACAGCAACATCACTAGCATCACACATCAATTCAAATGGAAGAGTTCATTTGGTTTCACAATTATGGGTGCTGAAATTAGTGCTTGTTTTAAAGTGTTGAAGGTTTTTAAATAGTCATCAGAGAAATCAATTTCATATCATTAACTAATAAATTAGTTAAAGGTTTAGCTACAACCGAAAATTTCTTAGTAAACCTTCCGTAAAATCCAGCATGGCCTAGATATGATCTTATTCCCTTAACATTAATGGGAGGAGGTAATTTCTCGATAATCTCGGTTTTTGCTATATCTAAATGAATTCCCTTCTCATCTATCTTATAACCTAAAACTATACCTTCATTAACCATAAAATGACATTTCTCCCAATTCAATACCAAATCAGTTTCTTCATAGCAAGTACTTTATCCAAATTTTCTAGACATTTTTCAAAAGAATCTCCATATACAGAGAAATCAGTCATGAAAACTTCAAAAATATCCTCCACATACTTATTAAAATTAGCAGAAACACACATTTGAAAAGTAGTCGGAGCATACACAACCCAAAAGGCATTCTTCTATAAGCAAATGTACCAAATGGACATGTAAAAGTGGTTTTGTTCTGGTCATCTAGCCTAATATGTATTTGAAAATATGCAGAGAATCCATCAAGAAAATAGTAAAATGCATAACCTGATATCCTTTCTAACATTTGATCTATAAATGGTAAAGGGAAATGGTCTTTCCTAGTGGATGCATTTAATTTTCTATAGTCTATGCAAACTATCCATCCAGTTGTTGTCCTAGTAAGAACTAAGTTACCCTTTTCATTATGAACTACAGTTATACCTTCTTTTTTCGGAACACATTGAACAGGACTAACCCATTCACTATCTGAAACTGGATAGATAATTCCTACATCTAATAACTTAATAATCTCCTTCTTAACAACTTCCTTCATGTGAGGGTTTAATCTTCTTTGCCTTTCTATCTTAGGTTTACTATCATTTTCCAAATTTATGGAATGCATTACTATATTAGGGCTAATCCCTTTAATATCGAAAATTTGCCAACCAATACTCCTAATTCTACCCTTTCTTGTCTCCAATAACCCTTCTTCCTACAATCCAGATAACTTACTAGAAATGGTAATGGGTAGGGTATTGTTGCTTCATAAAAATGCATACTTCAAATGACTAGGTAATTACTTCAATTCTACCAAGGGTGGTTTATCTATAGAAGGTGGTATAGGATCATCTTCTCTAACTAATGTTTCGGTTTCAGAAGAATATTCTAAATTTTCAAGATATTCAGATGTTGACTCTTCATGAGATGTAACCTGACAAATTTCATCTACCCATGTATCAATTAAGTTATTAATCATGTAATCACTACAAAACTTATCCCAATGTATATTAGTAAACATTTTGACACAAAACAAAATAAAATAACAAACAAATATATAAATAAAATAAAAGCAAAATAAATATAAAAATGTACCGTAGTTTCTAAATAATTGATCTCTAAGAACGCACTTGCCTTCCCCTGCAACGGTGCCAAAAACTTGATAGCAAGGTTTTGACTCTATTTATTTTGAGGGCTTATATTCGGTGATGAAGCCAAAAACCTTGTTCCCCACCTTTCTACCAATAAGATAAAACTTCAAAATAAGAACAGGTGTTGTCAATACCAGTTATCAAATAGAAAAATGGTGACCACTGCAAGTACACACTTTCGATGTAGTTTTAAAAGATATCGATCCCACAGGGAAGGAACCAGTTCTAAAGACCATCATGAGTAACGGGGTAAACGAAAATATGGAATTTATATTGGAGGGGTTTGGGTGATAGACGGATGAATGGATATATGTATGAACAGACTAGAGAAGATGTAAAATATAGAGATATTCCTACGAACAAGTTTAACAGAGAAAAACATGCAAAATCATCAAGAATATTTAGCACACTAGATAACTTCAACAAATAAGGTTATAGATGCCCTAATATTCAATAATTCACTGGAGAGCAACACATGAGATGACTTTTCTAAATCTAAGGTAAATGAATTATGACACTTATAAGAACCTGGATAACTATATTATTATGCTTAGTACGGGTCGCTCTCACATAACCATATTTAGCATATGACCACTCTAAAAATATTGGCTCACTAAACAGCGTTATAATCACAAATCCAATGATTATACACAATCTTGCTAACCCCAAAATTACTATTAAAGTTTACTCAAAAGCATATAACTTGGCACATAGACATATCATAAACTTTGAAATAAAAAGTATAAGTAGAAAACAAAGTAAAGTTGTAAGGTATGCAAGTGAAAGCGAAAGTTGAACAAACCGTATCCACTCTTTAATGGGAGTCATCAATTCCCACAATTCCTGCTTCTACTTTGAATTCGGTCTCGACTTGTACAGAACCTCCGCTAGGATACTATTCTTTATGAATCTCAAATAAAAAAATGTTGAAGAATGAAAACTTTTATTGATAAGTGCTTTGCAATTACACTCATACAACAAACGCTCGAATTTGTGTAGAAATATAGTGATCGAAATAGGAATTGAATCACTTATACATTTTTCTCGCTATGACTTTGAACATAGCTAAATCTAGATATTACACTCTCTATCTATAAATGCACACTATTATTCAATGCCTTCTAATCATGCCATAACTATGCACCACAAAATTGTTGAGTTTTGAACCCTTTTTATAGAGTGTGAAGGGTTGCATCTATCCAAACGAAGTCTATATAATCTTCTACTTTCTATCTATACATACACATCTAACATATATCACACTATCAATACAAAATCTCTGCCTAACAAAATGGTTGATGTTGAACCCTATTTATAGAATATGAAGGGTGGCGTCTATCCAAACGAAGAGACGTGTCCATTGGCGAAGAGTTACATCACTTCATTTTGATTGGATGCAAAGATTCATCCTCATCCACAATGGAAAGGCACCTTTTCATGATTGGTTAACTTCCAAAAGGTGTCTTTTCGGTTGGTAGTTAATGGCGGTTGATCGTTCTTATCCGACGGTTGAAAGAAGAGAAGAGTTTACCAAAAAACTGTCAAGGTCACGATCGTGAATTTATGTCGTGACCATGAATACTTGGTTGGCAACTTTTTTTTATGAAGATTAACAATTCACGACCATGATATATGTGTCATGATCGTGACATGCCTTTTTCACATGATTCCTCTTTGTGATTTCTACCGATCTTTGACATCTTCAATTATTTACCAATTCCTTCAATTCCACACATCTTTTTGCACCTTTTTCACTCTTTTTGCATAAATCCACTTTTGTTCATTTTAGTTCCAAGATTTACCTAGTACCTGCATTTGCATAAAAAACTACATTCCATGTGAAATCTTTTATATGAAGTAAAAAATGACTTAAACCATAATGTTTAATGATTGAAAATAACATGATTATAAGTGTAATTATACACTTATCAACATGCATTCAATATAAGGTCTTTAATTAATCACATATTTCCTACTATTTTTATCGACATTCAAATAGCCCCTTTTATTGAATTCTGGAAATATGGTCCAACTAATTTTCCTTAGTAGGTAGCATTCACGGCTAATTCATTATGACCCCCGCTATAGCAGGTCAAGCCATAACAAATAACCATTGTTAGAACCCGTCCATTTGCATTACATGTAATTGCTAATCCATTTGAGTTCTCTTTCCCGAGACGTGCAAACCTAATTGCATGACTTCTCAAATATGTCTCCAATCTGGCATTAGCTCCACTGACATGGAATACTAACCCATTTTGGTTAAGAAATTAACCCCATCTAGTCTCATGACCAAACACATGTTAAGGAAAAGCATTTTGTACATGTCCTTAAATCTGTTAATAAGGTTCGTATCACTACTTTTGATGGGAAGATAATTTTCTGCCTTAATATTATTGTAGGGATTTTATTGGCTTAGTCGGTCTTGCCCTAGTCTAGGTCTTATACGATGGATATGATTATGATAATAATAATAATTCAGGGCTATTTAGAATTATTAATCTAAGGGAACATGCTCAAGACTAGTACATCATAATCATTCATTATGCCAAGACTCCACAAAGCATGCAAAACAAATAAGGTTAATGTTTAAGTTCTTACACCTAAGTCTATAAGTTTTAATTTAACAACTTAAGCCACAGCTATAAAACTATATACGGAATCCAATTCCCATACTAGAAATCAATTGAGTTATAAATGTCCCTTAGGTACACTCTAACCTAATACCGATGGAGATTTCTAAGTAGGAGAGACCCCCTTAAAGTAAATGAGTAGACAATTACAATCCTTACCAAAATAACCATGGGAACTTCAATTCATTCTACCATAGATAATTATGATTTGAAGATTTCATTCCTTTAATCTTGTGAAGTGGTGGACGACCCTCAATTTAAAGCATTTACACATGTGGTATATGATAATAACCTAGACTAATAAAACCTTAATCTAGTTTTCACAACATTTTCTATAACAAGATTTGAAACCTAAATCATGCATAGCATACTTTAATCAATTCATAGAAAATATCATTTCAACATATTATCATCAATCATGCATAGTATAAGGTAAGCTCTGATGCCACTACTGGTTAATTAATGGAGTAATTAAACATGCAAACATGCAAGGTAGAATTTCAAAACATAAAATTAACTCTAAAGGATATTTTAAGCATACCATGATTGATATAATCTAAGTTGAAACATTCCATATATGCTCATAGGTTTATAAAATATAATAAAAGAAACCTAGCATCTAAGTTAAGAGCATTACCAGTTGATGCATGCCTATTCCTTTATTGCGGCACTCCATTAGAACAAATATGCAGCACTCTATTAGCACTATCCTCCAAAATAAGACAACCTCTATGATTGATCCACATGAATCCTAACCGACCAAATCCCCCTTTGAGGAAGAACTTATTGGTAGATAGCAGCTGCTAGACCACTCGAAGACCAACCTGAAAATATAACTTAGAAGGCTCTCTTCAAAATAGGAGTAAGCCTTCAAAAGTATTCTTGTGATAGTGGATAAACTCATGGAGGATCGCACAAAATGCTTGTGAAGAAAGATGTCAAAACTCAAAAGGAAGGTTGAGCTGAAGTGAGTTGAAATGAGGGGGTGGACCATTATTTATAGTGCGAGGGGAGCAAAAAGCTCCCCTAAAAAACCACTATGGGATTGGAATCTTCCCATCCCACATGAGGATTTCCTCACGGAGCTGCGCCCACATCCCGCGCATGCGAGCTGTGCTGATGCCACAAGGAAAGCCTAATGGGTTTTCCTTGTCCTGCAAGCATACCTAGTAGGCTGTCCCACAAGTTATGCTTGCGGCCATAGTGCTTGGCCTATGTAGTAGGCCTTCATAAATGCTAACCAGCAGCTCTTACAGGCTTGCTTGCCGCCAGCGCATGCTAGTGGCCCCTGAGCCAATTTTCTTGCGAGGCAGCAACGTAGGCCCCACCCATGAACATCCCATATTCGCAAGGCCCACTCAAAATAGGAAAAATTTCCCTTGCTCGCCCCTATGCAATTTTTCCAAAAACCCTCCTTAAACTTTTAATTATTATTTTGACCAACCAATAAATAATTCATCCAACGATTTTGACTTTCTTAATATTCTTGGCATAGACCCATTTTATAAAATCTTTACTTGGTCTTCTAGTAAAGACACAAAGTGTGTGACCTCATAGGATCTCGTAGTATAGAGCTGTAAGAGGTTAACCTAAACTTGGCTTCCCATTCGAGAACCTTTTAGGCTCAGTGTTCCAGACCGATATGGAACCTGATAACTCTTGACGATCAAATGGGCTTTCTAGCAAAGGCGTATGATCCTCCGATACTAGGAACATCACGTGCTTGTGACTTGATCCAGTTTTGCAATAGAAACCAATACAATACACTCCATCCATCAGGTTAAGTACCATCCAATTTATTGAGCTCAGATTAAGTGTTAGCTCATGTAATATCCGTAGCTATCATGTAGTTAAACTTGTTCATGAAGAACACCACTCACCATAATGTATCAAGATTAAGTAGAAACCCGTTCTATCAATCTAATACTTTGATCAGAGGTTTATGGTTGTGTCTCTTTAACAAGAGGCCTTGAGGTACAACTCTCATTATATCACTATATTAGGAGTGATGGATCCCATCTTAACTACTTCGCTTACAAACGAGTGATCATCACTAAACCTGTAATTACCTATATCCTCCTAATCACCAGGGTATGAATAAGTATGACCTAAAGTATAGAAACTCCTACACAAGTAACAAGTATCTCATGTCTGAGGATACTTGTACTACTACTATAAAAAGACATGACACAAACACATGGATATAGTTATTTCCAAGTGTATGTCTTATTTTGGTCTTCAATGTATTACCCGAGTACATTCATGTGTTAACTTAAAGTACCACCTTCAACTTATGAGATCAGCTGCTTGGATCCAATCCAAGTAGTAAACCTAAACATGCTAGTCTGTCCGCTTCATTGATGTCTAGTCTCAATGAAACTATGGGATATTTAGACTATTCATAGTAACACGTGTATGCAGTTCTCACACAACATAGCTCCCACTATATCCTCGCATTTTCATGCTATGAAGTAGTCATGAACTTTGTCTTATTAATGAGCATATACATAATTGCACACACACACACACACACACACACACACACACACACACACATATATATATGATACCAATGCGATACATAATTTAAATAAACATTGATAAACAACAAAGATGCCTTTAATATTGATAACAATAATCTAAAAATGGTTTATACATTATAACTAATAAAGATATATCACCCTAATTACCTCTAGGGTATACATGATGTCTAATAATAAGGATGCAATACAACCTAAAAATTGTGGAGGAAACTTGAATTCACCTATGAAGGGGGAAAATAAGGTCAAGGGGATCAAGATAAATCTGATGATAAAGGAATATGAGATATTCTAGATGGGTGCTAGTAAAGGAATCCAAAGCATGAATACTTGGTTCTTTAACATCATCAATGAGCTAGAAAGACTTGGAAAGAACATCACTAAGGAAGAGATGGTAAAGAAGATTCTTAGAAGTCTCACAAAGGAGTGGGATGAAAAGAAGAGCACCATTGATGAAGCTCGTGATATAAAGACCCATAGCTATGATGAGCTTATAGGAACCTTGCTGACTCAAGAGTAAATATGAAGAAGATATAAAGAAAGGCAACAAAGGGATATGAACTTTTATTTTCTAAAAATAAATGTCAAATTCAGAGTGATAACATTCTTTATGCTTGTGGAATGTGTTTGAATGGTGTTTATGTTCTAGATACTAAAACTAAAATTCTTAATATGAATATTGTGAAGAAATCAAAGTTAGATAATGAAAAGTCTTCATACTTGTAGCATTGTCATCTAGGCCATATAAATGAAACTCGCTTAGCTAAGTTACACAAATATGGTAACTTAGACCCAATGTGAAGGAAATCCTATGGGGTGTATGAACCTTGTTTAAAGGAAAAGATGACAAAGATGATAAGTACTTTGGAAATAATATCTTTCGCTGTATGTGGTCCAATGAGTATAAAGACACATGAAGGTTTCTTCTACTTCATAACCTCTATCGATGATTACTCACGGTATGGTTATTTTTACCTTATGAATCACAATTCTAAACGTTTTGTGAAATACAAAGAGTTGCAAATCAAAGTAGAGAAACAGCTTGGAAAAGTATCAAGACCCTTCAATTTGATCAAGGTCGTGAATACTTAAGCTAAAAGTTTCAGGATTATCTAAGGGATAATGGTATTTTATCCTAATGGATACCTCCTTATACACCCGAACACAATGGAGTGTTAGAAAGGAGAAATCGAACCCTACTCGATATGGTTCAGTCCATGATTAGCCAATCAAAACTCAGTAGATCCTTTTGGGGTTATGCACTTGAGGGCGTAGTTTATATTCTATATAGATTGCCCTCGAAATAAGTTGATCAAACACCATACGAAATGTGGTATATTAAGAAACCAAGTCTTTCTCACCTGAGAGTTTGGGGATGTCCTACTTATGTAAAGAGAACGAGTTCAAATAAGCTAGACGCTAAGTTTGCAGGTGTTTGTTTGTAGGTTACCCTGAGGAAACTATGGGTTATATGTTTTACAATATAAATGAATGAAAGGTACTTGTTTTTAGGAATGTTGAGATCCTTGAGAAGGAACATGTATTTACGAAAGCTAGTGGGAGTAATCTTGAGCTGGGTAATCAAAAAGACCAAATAGGCAATCAACTAATTGATCCTACAACTGTTACACAAGAAAGTGTAAGCATGGAACAACCTATTATAACATTGAATTTGCGTAGGTTAAGTTGGGTTCCAATATTTCTTGAAAGATACGGCTATTTCATCACTGAAGATAAGCACATCTTTCAAATGCAAGATGACGAGCCTAAAACTTACAAGGAGGTAATGGAAGGCTCAAAGTCTTGCAAATGGTTTACAACCATGAAGTTAAAGATGGAATCCATGTACGAAAATCAAGTTCGGAACTTGATTGATGATCCAAGTGGTATTAAGCCCATAGGATGTAAGTGGGTTTTAAAGAAGAAAACTAACATAAATTTTTATGTAATTACTATAAAGTAATCTTAATTGCAAAGGGTTATAGTCAAAAGGAAGATATCCACTATGATGAAACCTTTTCCCCCGTAGTCATGCTAAAGTCTATCATGATACTCCTTGCCATGACTACTCATTATGATTATGATATTTGGCAGATGGATATGAAAACTAGATTCCTTAATGAAAACCTTGATCGAGATTTATATATGATACTACCTGAAGGTGTTACATCTCAGGATGGCTCGAAGGTATCTAAATTGCAAAGGTCCATTTATGGACTTAAGCAAGTAGTAACAAGTTGGATTATTAGGTTTGAGGAGATAATCCAAGAAATTGTTTTTGTGCCAAAAGCTAGTGATCCATGTGTATATAAGAAGGTTAGTGGGAGTGCGGTCATAATCCTTGTATTATATGTCGATGACATATTATTAATAGGAAACGATGTTCCTTTTCTTCAAATAGTTAAGTCATAGTTATCAAACAAGTTCTCCATGAAAGACCTTGGAGAAGCATCATTTATACTTGGTATAAAGATATATTGTGATAGATCTAGGAGGCTGCTAGGTCTTTCTCAAAGTACATACATAGACAAGGTTTTTTCTAGATTTAACCTTGAGCTGTCAAGAAAGGGTCACCTTCCCATGTCTTAGTGGACTAACCTTTTAAATCTGAGTGTTTGAGAACACAAAAAGAGAGACTGCGCATAAATGGAATACCCTATGCTTCAGCAATAGGATCCAGCAATTATCTTATGGTATGCACTCGGATAGACATCTCACATCCCTTGAGAGTCATGAGCAGTTTTCAATCTAATCCATGTGAGAAGCACTGAACGGTTGTTAAAACTAAGGATTAAGGATATGTTTTTAGTTTATGGAGAAAGTGATCTCTCTGTGAAACTGAGGATTTAGTCTGATAGGAACAATTACAAGTCCCAGCCAGGTTACGTGTTTACGTTAAATGGAGGGGCAGTTATTTGGAAAAGTTTCAAACAATTTATAACTACTAATTTAACATCTAAATTTAAGTATATAGCTGCTTCTAAAGCAACTAAGCAAGCTTTCCGACCTAAGAGAATTATTGGTGATCTTGGTAAGGTGTTAAGCATTTTAAATTAAATAGTGGCTTATTGTGATAACAATGGGGATATTACTCAAGCAAAGAAACCATGGTCTCATTAGAGAAAAGGACATATACTTAGAAAGTACCATCTCATTCAGGAGATAGTTTCTTAGAAAAGATATAAGCTTAGAATACATCCCTATGGATCAATATAGTGGATGGGATAACAAAGCCATTCACTCAAGTTAAGCATGACTAGCATGTTAAGGAGTATGGCATGAAGCACATGGGCTATTGGCTCTAGTGCAAGTGGGAGTTTATTAGAGGTGATTGGGGCGATGTGTCTTTGCTAGTCACTAATGTACAAAACATTTCAAATTATTATTTATTAATAATAAAGAATCTTTGTTATATATTGATTATTATTTCTAATTATGTATCTCACTAGTATTATGTATGTGCTATTAATGTTGCTGGTTAATTAAGATAGTAATTGAGCATGCAAACTTGCAAGGCAAAATTTCAAAATTTAAAATTAACCTAAAAGATCTCTTAAGCATGCCATGATTGATATAATCTAAGTTGAAACATTCCATAGATGCTATTAGGTTTATAAAACTTATTAAAAGAAACCTAGCATCTAAGTTGAGAGCATTACCAGTTGATGCGTGCCTTTCCCTTGGTGCGGTGTTCCCTTAGAGTAATTCGGTAGAACTCGACTAGCACTGGCTTCCAATCTAGGATAACCTCTACGATTGATCCACACGGATCTTCATCGAACAAAACCTCTATTGAGGAAGAACCCACTGGTAGACAACAACTGCTAGACCGCTCGAAGACCAACCCAAAAATATTAACTGAGAAGTCTCACTTCATAAAGAAATAACATTTTAAAGAATTCTTGCGATGTTGGAGAAACTCGTGGAGGATCTCGCAAAAAAGCTCACGAAGAAACATGTTGAACTTAGAGAGAGAGGCTAAGGTAAAGTGCTGAATAAAGGGGAAGGGGGTAATAATATATACGGAGAAGGGGAGCTGAAAGCTCCCCTTTTTCAATGTGGGATAATGAAAACCCTATCCCACAGCATGGGTCAACTGCAGGGATCCCTAGGATTCGCTGGCTGACCCGCGCATAGCTTGCATACGCGGGTTGTATAGAAGCCACGCAAGCTGGGCCTTGCAGGCTCTCTTGCAAGCCTAACTACCATAGGCAGCGCTTGCTAGCTTTCTGCCCGCTACCACGTGCTAGTGGCCCGTGAGCATTTTTTCTCATGGGGCTACCACACAGGCCCCACCTCGAATAATCGTGTTCGTTAGGGTGCACTCAAAATGGGAAAAATTCCCTCGCTTCGCTCGGTGCAATTTTCCCCAAAATTCTCATTTAATTCTTTTAATTATCAATCTGGTATAACCTATTAATAATTCATTCGATGAATTCGACAACCTTAATATTCTCGGCATGGACCCAATCTATAGTTTCTTTACTTAGTCTGATATGTGTGACCTCATAGGATCCTGAAGTATAGAGTTGCTAGAGGTTAACCTAAACTTAGATTCCCATCTGGGAACTTTTAGGCTCAATGTTCTAGACCGATATGGAAATCGATAACTATAGGTAATGGAATTTCTTGTAAAGGAGTATGATCCCCCGATACTTGGAACATCAAGTGCTTGTGACTTAATCTGGTTATTCAATAGTAACCAATACATACACTTCTTCCATCAGGTTAAGTACCGTCTAGTTTATTGAGCTTAGATTAAGTGTCAACTCATGTAATAATCATGGCTAACTTGGAATTAGACTTGTTCACGAAGAACACCACTAGCCATAATGGATCAAGATTGACTAAAAACCATTCTATCAATCTTATACTCTAATCAGAGGTTTACATGTGTGTCTCTTCAACAAGAGGCATTAAGGTACATCTCCCATTATATCAGTATATCAAGGGTGATGGATCCCATCTTGACTACTCGGCTTACCAACATGTGATCATCAATATACCCATAATCACCCTTATCATCTTGAACGCCAGGGTATGAATAAGTATGATCTTAAAGTATAGTAACTCCTATTTAAGGTAACCAACATCTAAGGTTTGAGGATACTTGTACAGCTACTGCAATAAGACATGACACCAACACATGGATATAGTTGTTTCCGATTGTCTGTCTTATGGCGGTCTCCAATGTATTACCCGAATTCATTTATGTGTTAACTCAAGGTACCACCTTCAGCTCATGAGATTAGCTGCTTGGATCTAATCCAAGAAGTAAACCTACACATGCTAGTCTGTACACTTCATTGATGTCCAGTCTCAATGATAATATGACTAGGGATATTTTGACTTTCATAGTAACACGTATGTGCAGTTCTCACACCACATAGCTCCCACTATGTCCTTGCACTTTTATGCTATGAAGTAGTCATGGACTTTGCCTCATTAATAAGCATATATATAATACCACACATATATGATACTAGCGAGATACATAAATTAAACAAACACTGATAAATAACAAAGATGCCTTTATTATTAATAATAATCTGAAAATTGTTTGTACATTATAATTAATTAAGATATATCACCCCACTTGCCTTTAGGGCATACGTCATGTCTAATAAAATGTATGTATATATATTCATTGATATAATAAGACAAAGTTCATGATTATTTCATAGCGTGAAAGTACAAGGACATAGTGGGAACTATGTTGATTGAGAACTGTACACACATGTTACTATGAAAGTCTGAATAACCCTAGTCATAGATCCATTGAGACTAGACATCAATGAAGACAGACTAGCATGTGTAGGCTTAATCCTTCAATTGAATCCAAGTAACCGATCTCACAAGTTGAAGGTGCTACCTTGAGTTATCACATTATTGTATTCGAGACCGCTATAAGTCAGATACTCAAAAATAACTATATCCATTTGATGGTGTCACGTCTTATTGCAATAGCAGTACGGTATCCTCAAACCTGAGATACAGGTTACCTTTGCGGGTGTTGCTATACTTTGGGTCATACTTATTCATACACTAGTGATCAAGATGATACGAGTGATTACGGTTATAATGATAATCGTTCGTTAGTAAGCCGAGTAGTCAAGATGGGATCCATCGCTCTTGATATAGTGATATAATAGGAGTTGTACCTTAAGGCTTCTTCTTGAAATGACACACACATAAACCTCTGATTAGAGTATGAGATTGATAGAAAATTTTTCTAATCTATTGCAATACATAAAAGCAAGTGGTGTTCTTTGAGAACAAGTCTAATTCTAGGATAGTTACGGCTATTACATGAGATAACGATTAATCTGAGATTAATAAACTAGATGGTGTTCGCCACTTTTCTATTGATAAGTTTAATCTATAATGGTTCCAAAATCTCGTGAACTATTGGCTAATAACTGTGTCAAAAACTTGTTCACAAATAAATGTAGGTGTTGTTAATACCCCTTATCACATAGAAAAACGATGATAACTGCAAGTATACAATTGCGATGTATTTTTAAAAGATATTGAACCCACAGGGAAGGAACCAGGTCTAAAGATAACTAGGGAAACATAAAAGTAAAATAAAATAAAATAAAAATAGATTAGAGATTTTTATGGATAGGAAGATTAGAATGAAAAGTTGAGTAAATATA
>CATIWQ010190566.1:0-21103 GCA_949673415.1 Euphorbia schlechtendalii | reverse complement strand
AATGCAATTATATTTAAAATTTAAACATATTTTAACTTTTTTTATATTTTTTCTATTAATTTAATAAAAAAATTAATAACAAATAAAATATTCATGGGCTTGGACCGGGCTTGGGAATGACCTTGTTAGCCCGGCCCGAGCCCGGCCCGAGCTCGAAGTTCTAAAGTACGGGCTTGGGCAGGCTTGGGTTAACGTTTTTTGTAAAAAGCCCGCCAAGCCCGGCCCGCCCGACGAACAGGTCTACATATATATACGTAGATATATACATATATATACGTACGTATATATATACATATGTGTATACGTATATATATACATATGTGTATATGTACATATATACATATATATATGTATATGTATATGTACATATATATGTATATATATATATGTAGATGTACATATATATATGTATATGTACATATATATTATGTATATATATACGTATATATTATGTATATATAGACGTATATATATGTATATATAGACGTATATATATGTACATATAGGTCTAATATGTATCTACACGTATATACATGTCTAGGTATCTATACGTATATATATGTCTATATATACGTATATATATGTCTATATAGGTATATATATATGTCTATATATCTGGGTATATATATGTCTATATGTGTGTATATATATATGTCTATATATGTGTATATATATATATGTCTATATATGTGTATATATATATATGTCTATATATGTGCATATATACATATGTCTATATATGTGTATATATATGTGTGTGTTTGTATATATATATATATGCGTGTGTGTGTGTATGTGTGTGTATATATATATATGTGTGTGTGTGTGTGTGTGTGTATATATATATGTGTGTGTGTATATATATACAGTGGGAAGAGACTTGTACATATGATTACTATGTGGAATCCGGAATAGCAAACAACTGCCCCAAGTGTTCATTATCAGTTTGGTTTCGAAACTTCCTGAAGACAATTTCACTTTGAAGAGAAAACCATGAAAAAAAGCTGGAAATGTGGTCAATTCCCCTGAGGTTCTGTAGAATCTAACACGACAATGGATTGGAAAGAGCATAATATAAGACTAGGAATTAGAGGGCTAGACATGAAAGGGAGTAATGACCATAAGCATTCTACTTTTCCTCTGTTCTTGCATATCATATTATCATGACCCATAATATGAGTAATATTCCTTGCCCTTATCCATTTCATTTTTACATTGCTGTTTTCAATCAATACTCTGTTGTTTATATTCGAGCGATAAGCAGTTTTTTTGCTCTTATCCTAGTCAGGGGCAAATCGAGCAACCTCTAAGCTCAGAGGTCATTCGAGCATTTAGTGCCAAGTACACATAGAAATTATGCGTAACTCACAGACTAGAATGGAATATGATATGTATTTCTCGAGAATTCCTTAAGAAATACATATTCTATTTCACCTGATACCATTATAATCGTCCTATTCCCTTCTATTTCACACGAATCAAATTGCAGCGTATTAATGGAAACAACATTGGAATGCAAGAACAAATGAAAGCAACGAGGAAAGTAGCAAATCAAAAGTAAAAGAGAAGAAATGGAACCCCTAAAAGAGCTTGGAGATTAGCAGCAGGATTCTTGCCAGTGCTCTTTTCATAACCAAGGAAAGCAAGCACAAAGAAACTTGTATAAGTAACTCCATCAAACAACCCATAAGCAAGCACCGCTGCTAAACCTAGCTTCGCAATTTTTGAGCTCATTTCCGCTGAATTCGCCTGCCAAATTCAACAATCATCAAATCATCTCTGTCGAATTCAAGAATGAGCAAACAAGAAGAATCATCTCTCACCTTCCATTGATTCCAAAAACCTTTGCTATTCGGGTCTTGAGGGAGTCCTTGGTTAAAGGAGCAGTAGACCGACAAAGACGATTTTGGGTCTTTACAATGTTGAATTCCGAGTTGATAATATAAATTAGTATTGTAATGATGATGGTTGAAGTTTTTGGGTTTGAGAAGAAGACGCGCAAAGGTAGTGCAAGGCAGCAGAAAGCCAGTGGCAGTAATAGCCGCCGTCGCCGGCATTTTCACAACACAAGCTCCACTGTGATTGCTTTCAGCTCTGTAAATCTGCTTTATCACTCACCAATTTGGGCCTTGGCCCTTCCTATAATATGGCAAAAACTTTTGACATATTTTCCTTTTATAAAGTTTCCGGCTTCATTTCAAAGGTAAACATAAAAAAAACATTTCACGTGGTTTACTCATTCTCAGAACCATGTTTTGTGAAATTTTTTTTGAAAAAATGTTCTGTCGTTCCTCCTCTAAAGGTGATAGTTTCTTTAGCGAGAACACCCTTTGTCAACAAATTGTCACCATACCTGTTGGTGTAGTTACAAAGAACTCTGGAGAGCCAGAAACCGAGTCTAACGATTTGCATTCAGGAGAGTTAAAAGCAATAGCTTTAAAAGAAGACGACGCTTTAGAATTGTAAATGTGATTCGCTTGATTACAACATTGTACACAAGGTGCGCATTGTGTTAAAAAAAAGCCGCTTCTTGTGTCGATGATTCCTTGAAACTTCTGGGGAGGTGTGTCGATGGAAAACCGTATTATATGTTCTCTGTTATTGTTGGTCTCTCTTTGCGCCTCTGATACATGACTCGGACCACCTAGTAAACGCCTTATACGAAACACTGCTCGGGGAAATCCATTGTTGAAATGTGGCAACGAAGTTTCTTAACAAATGAATAAAGACTTTTTGTAGTTTCGATGGAGAGAAATTTACTGTAAAACCGAAATTTTGAGCTACTAGTGCATCTAAAAGAGAGCAAAATTAGGGTGAAAATATATGAATTAGGTTGCATGATGTTCATGAAAGATCAAAATTTAAATGGTTGCAAATTAAATTAAACTTATATATTATTTCCCAAACTATATACTAGATGCAATCCAAATGCTATGTGTTTGCAATATATGACCAATTTGTTTATTTTAGACCGCACAGCTATTTCCTTTATCCGAAATAAACGTATGTTAATATCATTTTTCTTACCAATAACTACATATTTTGAGTTATTAACATCAGCATCACACATTTTTCATTTTCATTGCTTTTTTAATAAATTCTCAATCATCTAAACAATTAAAAGAATATTTCAATGTGTATGGTGTAAAAATAGTATTGCATTCAATTTAAGGCGATTATCCGTTTCTTGTTGTTATACCTTAATATTAAATATTGTGTCATTGGTTCATGACAGTATATTTTTTGACTTGAAATACCTTGATTTCCTTACAGTTCTTTTATTAGAGAATGTAATGGTTGTTTTCTTTATATTATTTTATCTTTATTTTAATATGATAATATTATTTCTAATCTTCTGTTATTGAATTTCTTTTTTTTCCTATACATGACAACCAAGCCAAGAGATTGTCCTCCACGGATTCCATTAGTTTTTTTATGAACGTTCTAATAAAAATACATGTATGCACCAAAAAATCCAGCTTCAGCAAGATGAAGATATGAACTACTCCATGATTTTAGAATTAAGAAATAGATGAAAAAATAGACATTGCAAATGATCTAAATAATAGTACCTCATAAAGCATCCGCATTTTGTTATTATCTTGAGCCAAAAAAATTTCTGAATTTTAATTTTGTGACAATTTATTTATTGTTAGATATTCAGCCACCACTGGTGTGATACACGCCTACGGTTCAGACTTAAATTAATAAAGCACTGAATTTTTACAATTATCAGAGTGCATAAAAGACATTACCGAAGGATTAAAGGCTTTTTTGGCGTCATAATTCTTTCCTTCACTCTTGTGATATTGCTATTTGCGTCCACTGCTACAGAAAACAATCTAAAGAGTTCCTAATAAGCTACAAATTCCACTAACAAATTTATGCAAGTAGAATACGTTGGAATTAGGAGCCATTTTGAAGTGTTTTTAGGGGCAAATGGGTAACAATCATATCACAAACGGCAAAAAGGGTTTTAGTCTCACCGCCAAATAACAGTGTAAGATTGAGCGTCAAAATTTTGAAAATTACTAAGATCAAGATCATTTTATCATTTGTTCAAACCACTCCTTGAAAATAATTCCGCATGTATCCTTTTTTGTACTTAATTTGACAATTAACTAACGATTCTATTAGAAGTGTATCACACTCACTATTGATGGGAATCAGTTTGTATTAACATTATCAAGAAACTCTGGTAAAAGATGTAAGACTATTCTGTATAATTTGTGTGACTTATGTATATTAAGACTCCGATATATGTGACTTCGTGTGATGTTACAAAACCTTATAGACATTAAATCCATTTGGATTTAAATTTCCTTTCATTTACGAATAAATTGACATAAAAGTTCCGAGTTGAATTTAAGTATAAATCATTATAATAATTATTTGAATCAAATAACCAGTTAAGGGTAACTGTTGTTTTCTATTGATTAGTTAGCATAATCAATTGTTAATTGAACATTATTAAACGAATGGAAAACAGAGCGTTGTACGTAATGGTTTCAATGGACAAATAAATAAATAAAATTAACGTAAACTGAATCGAGAACAAAGAACGTAAATTGATATATATTAAGGAATTATATTGTTTTCTTAATGTAGTTATTTTTTGTTCTTTGGTTTCGATAATATCTAAAAGTCCTTTTGAAATAATACCTTTCTCTAGCATAAAATACATTGATTGAATTTCAATTTTATAACATGAGAATTTAATAAAATTACAATCGGTGGTCGGCTGCCCTACCCCAAAAGGGCATTCTTACACTATTCAAAACATACATATTATAAAAGTTTGCTACTTGGCATTTATTTGAGTCACAAACCTACTAACCAGCTTTAGCACAATCAGCCTTCTTGAAGGAAACCAAATGCTTCTCAATGTCAAATACAATCCTGAAGTTACTTTGTAAATAGTTTCCATACACGCCCATATTAGCTTCATTAAATTCCATTCCCAAACAGTACACACCTTCATTTATCTTTACAAACGTGTTCGCCGTGGGCACGGTGATTTTCTTGTTACCTTCGAAATGAATGGAAATGTCAGGACCATTAGCCATGCTACTAGTTTTGTAGCACAGTTTGTCCTTCAGATCCGGGTCGTTGTGTGGCGCCATTTTAATCGACTTCTTTATCTCAACCACCAACTTCCTGTACAAATCGCGCGGGAGAAGCGCCGGGGGAACGCCGGAGTCAATGAACATGTTACCCTTCTCCGGCGGCCCCGACGCGTTGTAGGGCACCATGGCCCCCGCGGGCCCCACGCTCATTCCCAGCACCGTGATGAAGTACGGCGTCGTGTCCTCTTTCTGCACCAGCGGGATCGTGACGACGTCGGGCCCGGGCGCGATGTCGGCGGCGCTACCGAAATGCATCTTGCTCACGGTGTCCGGGTCGCTCGGGGGTGATAAGCAGTACGAGAACTTCTTCTTACCTAAGGACGCGCCGATCTGGTACGCGAACGATACCGGCTTCGCTCCTAATCCGACCAGGCCCGATTCATTGTGGTGAAATATGCCCGTGTTATTCCCCCCGCACCCGAAAACCACGTTCTTCACCGTCGTTCCCCCGGGGAAGGTGATCGTCTCCTTGGCGAGAACGCCCTTTGTCAAGGAACCGTCGCCATACCCGTAGGTGTAGTTACAAACGGACTGCGGAGATTGAGTAATCGTGTCTAACAGTTTGCACTCGGGAGAGTTGAAAGGGATAACTTTAAAAGAAGACGATGCTTTTGGGTTGTAAAGCGGGTTTTTCTGCTCAAAACACTGTACACAAGGTGCGCATTGTGCCCAAAAGAGGTCACTTC
The DNA here is from genome assembly GCA_949673415.1 of Euphorbia schlechtendalii. Classification (NCBI taxonomy): domain Eukaryota; kingdom Viridiplantae; phylum Streptophyta; class Magnoliopsida; order Malpighiales; family Euphorbiaceae; genus Euphorbia; species Euphorbia schlechtendalii. The sequence continues at coordinate 15,291 of CATIWQ010190566.1, read as the reverse complement.
CCGTGTCGATGATACCTTGGTACTTCTGCGGTGGTGTGCCGATGGAGAATTTCATTATATGTTCTCCGTTATTGTCGGCCTCTCTCTGCGCCTCCGCTACATGACCCGGACCGCCCAGTAAACGCCTTATACGGGAAACTGCACGGGGGAATCCATTCTTGAAATGTTGTAATGGAGTTTCTTTACGAATGAACGGAGACTTTTTCGAGTTCCGGTGGATAAGATCTACCGTAATGCCGCAGTTTTGAGCTACCAGTGCATGCAAAAGAGAAAGCAAAATTAGGGTGAAAATGCATGAATTAGGTTGCATGATGTTCATGATTGGTCAATTCTTAATGCTTTGCAAATTAAATTAAATTAATTTATAATTTCTCAAACCACTGGATGCAATCCAAATGCTATGTGTTTCCAGTGTTTGACCAATTTGTTTATTTTAGACCACACAACCATTTCCTTCTTCCGAAATAAATGTATGTCAACATCAATTTTCTGACCAATTTTACTAGTTTTGAGTTATAAACATCAATATCACTCATATTTTCATTTCATTTATCTTCAATAAATTCTATGCCATATAAACAATTTTCATTTTCATTGTTTTCCTTTTCAATAAATTCTATGTCATATAAACAATTAGTAGGAATATTTCAATGTGTATGGTGTTAAAATAGTAGTATCGAATTCAATTAAGGTGATTATTTGTTTCTCATAGTTATATCTTAATGTTAATTATACTGTGTCGTTGTTCATCACAATCACAATAGTAGCTAGTGCAAATATTTTTTTGAATTGAAATAATAATCATTTCACTCGTTCATGGTTGCATTTTGAGTCATTCCTTTGCGGTTCTTTTTAGAAAATGTCTAAGGGTGCTTATATGTACATTGACGATTGTTAGATGGTGGGCTGAGTAGTCATGATAAGAACCACTACTCCTTAATATTAGAATTGTCTTAGCCCTCTGAAATTGTATTTTTTTACTACATGTTGTCACCAATTTTAAAAAGTAATTGCCAGCATATTACACCCTTGAGCCATTCTTCACGGTGTCGTATGTCACATCTTAATTGGAAAGAGAAATAAAAATTCAATCCAAACTGTGGGGGGCTCACTGTTACCATATAAAGGGTTGGTAGGGATTTTTCAGAGTTAGGGACTTAACCATTTAACAAGATTTAACCTGTTATTTTGATGAAACTAATTTCATAAAAAAAAACCACGATTTTCAGTTTTGAAGTCAATATCCAACTACATTACATCTTAGGGAATCTTCTTGTCTACCAGACATAGCACATCAACCCGAACTCATCCTTGCAATAACCAGTAAACATACATCGTCTGGTTTCAGTATCAAGCTTTCCATCTCTTGTTTAGGCATTCGAAGCCAAAACACGGGGAACTGCATCGTTTGGCAAAGAAAACCGACATAACATTGTCAGGTCGGGGGAGTTAGATGTTTACTTTTTCGGAAGCAAAATTCTCTTTATCTACTTCATATACTGTTTCTCATGTCATTAAACTAAATTCCACAGCTGCAAAGCAATATACAAGTTGCTCGTAAGGCACTTTTCTTTTTCAAATGTGATATAAGAAGGATTATGCACTCTGCCAGTAATGGTAATTATGTTCCAAAAGCAATTTAGTTATATTGCACCATAAGAAATATAAAACAAAAGTATACATTTCCAAATACATTTATTTACCTTTATGTGCGTCATTATTCTTTCTTTGACGCTATTGTGATATTGTTATTTGCCTCTAGTGCTACAGAAAAACAATCTATAGTGTTCCTAATAACCATAGTTGTCAAGGCGCCCAAGCGCCAAGGGATCCTGAAGTCTGGGCGCACATCAGACGCATCAATTAAAAAAAATAATTTATGCCGATAAATAAATAGTACTTCCTCTGGAATTTTTAAGTGTCAACTTTGTCTTTTTATTTTGATTTTTAAGTGTCATTTTAAATTATTAATGTAACATTTTCACTTTTTTTCCTATTTCATCCTTGTATTAACTAGGAAAAATATTAAGTATTGATGAAATTATAAATTAGTAATTAAGAAGAAAGATAATTTCATGAAAGATAATTTAATTATTTCATTGATATAATAAATGTTTAATTGGTTTTGATGAAAAAGTGTAGAAGGATGGTCATTTTTGTAGTGAGATGAGATTTATTTATCCAACTTTAAATCTCATTTGTTGGATGGGAACCCGATATAAAATGCTAGACCCACACTAAAATTTTCCATAAAAGGACACTTATAAATAGAGAAAAAATTTGATATGTGTCAAATCCGTCAAAAATAAATTCCTATTACTTTATTGATTGGATTTTTGTAGTGTTGAGTAAGTAGGGTCGAATCCATAGAGACTAATAAAATCAATTTTAATTGAATTAATGACCAATAAAAGTAAAAATAAAAAATAAATAAAATTGGGGGTTTGAGATATGTTTGGAAATCAATAGGTAACAAAATTGGGAAATTGAAAAGAATTAAATTGTAAAGACTCTTTCGATTAAGGAATACTTTCAACTTGATATCAATCGATTACGGGCACAAAAAGTAAATTTCTTGAATTAATCAGCCAGTTAATTTAATCATGATAGTATGATTAATAAAATCTTTTCTAAACACGAGAATGATAGTAGATAGTTAAATCATTTACCCTCAATTTTGAAACGCACTTGTAGATAGCTGACAAGGTTTAATTCCAAAAAGGCTTTACGCGTAAGAATCAACTTTAATTTAAAACTTTATGATAGCACAAAGAAAAGTATTAATTCAAATCCAACCACAAAACTTTTAGAAGAATTCATTTGTTACAATTTTCTATTATATCATGATAGCATAAACACAATAGAATAAAAGAAGAAATTGTTTATATGGCATAGAATTTATTGAAGAACAACAAGTGGCCGGATTGAAGAAATCAAAAGGAAAACAATAAAAGATGTTACTGATTTGGATTCGAAAACTGATTTCAAAAGAAAGATTAAGAACAAACCTCACCATTAATAATTAGCCTTAAGTAATTCTTTTAGTCGAAAGAACGATAAATTTAGCTACGCATAATTAAAGATAACAAAGAAGAAATTGTTATTAAAAATAAATTAAGTAGAAGATAGTCAATGGTCTTTTAATACTGAAATTCCATGCCTATTATCCTAAAATAATTGAGAAATAAATCTCCTAATCAAACTCAAAAATTAAATAAAAAAAATTGAGTCTTCTTAAATAATTAAAATGAAAAGATAAAATAGGAACATAAAATTAATGTAAATTTAATCTGGAAATCTTTGTCATCAACTTGGAAACATCAATCTTCAATTCCAATTTTGCTCCAAAAACTCGAAATAATCAGATCTGATCATCATTCATTAACCTGGACTCCAGGGTAACTACCAGAACAGCTTCAAAATGATTCAAAACGCCTTACTTTTTTTCATTTGTGCTCACATCAGTCCCAATACGTCTTTATCTCTTAAATAAGCACAATTTCATCACAAATTAATAATATACCATTCAAACACTCAATAAAAATAATACTAAAATGTGTAGAATATGCCTGTTATCAGTATTAAAAACTAAAAAAATTGATTAAGGTGCCTACTTGTTATCATAAATGAAATTTTTTATTTTCTACGAGATTGAGATATTTTTCGTAACAAATTAGCGTGTAATGCACCAACTAAAAATAAAAATTATCCAAATGTCCAAAGCAAAATAAAATGTTCGTCTATTTATATCATCTGGTGTGTTCAAAGCTATATTTTAATGATCATTTTATCTCCGATGGAGTGATATTTTATACGTAATATTAATATTATTGTTACTATTTTCTTACCATTTAAAATAATTACAGATTTTTCCGATTGTATTATATAAATCTAGATAGAGGAAGTAATCATTGTTTTTATATGAGTAAAATATAAATGATAACTATATAGTACTAGATTTATTATATAAAACACCTTCATATTCATCTTCTATTTTTCTTTTTTTCTCTTATCCTAGAAGTCTTTTTTACTACAACTGTATATTACTCCATTTTCTATCGATCCATGACTGGAAACCGGTGTGATACAATTTTAAATGGAGGGAATTAGGTAACGTAAATCGACGACGATAATGGTAGTGGGTTTAGGCATAAGAGGGGACTAAATAACGTACACTTTAGCCCTTTTTGATGGTTTGTGAAATTCTTAGAATGTATGATTATAGTTGGTATTTAAGAAATTATTCATTTATCAAAAACAAATTTTATTATTTTAGAAAATATTACATTCATAGTATTACAAAATACGAAAAGTTATGTAGTAAACCAATAAAAATGAAAGAACAAACATATAAAATGAAAATGTGGATATTTTTTAAGGAAATAAAAATAAACTAATATATTTGAGATTTTTTATTGAGAAAAAGAATTATTACAAAAACAGATTAAAAAAAAAAAGAGAGACAAAGATGAAAGGGAATTAAAAAATGTTGTTGTGTGGATAATCTTACCACTTTGGGCACAAAGAATATAAGCTTAACACACATATATATAATATAATTCCTCCAATGCATCCATATATATTCTGTATTACACGGTAGCCCTGATTTATCCCCAACTATGTTTATTATTCAACCTTCCTTGACGTTCTTTTGTTGAGTTTTCCATTAACACTTTTCAGTAGCAACACTTCATACACGGCTCTCCATTGTTCATAGGTCAAATTCTTTATTGTTTCTGTGCATTTGATTCTCTATGCACAATAGATACAAGACGAGCAACAACCTAAAAGCTAAATAAGAATCAAGATAAACACAAAGACCGGGAATTTTAATGTTTTAGTATATTTACTGATTTACTTGTTTGATGGAAAAGAGTTAATAAAAAAAATAAATGCAACAAGATAATCACCATACCAGCATTGTTATAAATTTCTTCTTGGAATTGTGATCCTTCTTCAGAATGGTTTGGTTCTTCTTCCAGTTGACTAGATTTTGCTACCAATTGATTAGATTCTTCTTCTAATTATCAACAGATCAAAATTCATTATGCGTGAGTTTTTTTTTTTTTTTTCTATTTGAAAGAGTTTAATTTGTGCATTCATTTATTAAGGACCGAAGGTTTATGAAAATTTGGTTTATGAAAATTTAAATTGAATATTTGACGAAAAACACTTCCAAAAATCTAAATAAAAATTATGCGCCAATAATTGATCTAATATTAAACGGGTACACTTAGATTTTGTTGACAATAATTAGTGTAAAATGTACCTTGATTTCTTGATAATGCACATGGAAAATTAAAACATTAAGGATATGTTAGTACTTGCATATCCTTATTGTTTTATTAAAAAAATATAAAACGTGTAAACGAATCAAGTATTATACAAGTCATATATACAATATCAATTTACAACTAGACTTTTTTTTTTTTTTTTGAGAAAATTGGCTTAAGTCACAAACTAATTAACCAGCTTTAGCACAATCAGCCTTCTTGAAGGAAACAATACGCTTCTCAATGTCAAACACAATCCTGTAGTTGCTTTGTAAATAGTTTCCAAGAATACCAATTTTAGCTTCAATTGATTCCATTCCCAAACAGTATACTCCTTCCTTTACCTTAATAAAAGTGTTCGCCATAGGCACGCCAACTTTCTTGTTACCTTCGAAATGAATGTATAAAACCGGACCATTAGCCATACTATTGGTTTTGTAACACAATTTGTCCTTTAAATCCGGGTCGCTGTACGGTGCCATACCTTTCATTGACTTCTTTATCTCATTCACCAGTCTCTTGTGCAAATCGGCCGGAATAAGCGCCGGAGGAACGCCGGAGTCGACGAACATGTTACCCTTCTCCGGTGGCCCCGTTGCGGTGTAGGGCACCATGGGCCCCGCGGGCCCCATGCTCATTCCCAACACCGTGACGAAATACGGCGTCGTGTCTTCTTTCTGTACCAATGGGATGGTAACCACGTCCGGCCCGTCTGGAATGTCGGCCGCGCTTCCGAAATGCATCTTGCTTACAGTGTTCGGGTCGCTCGGGGGAGCTAAACAATAAGAGAACTTCTTGTTACCTAGAGCCGCGCCTATTTGATACGCGAATGATAATGGCCTTGCTCCTAATCCAACCAGGCCCGATTCGTTCGGGTGAAACCCCCCGGTGTTATTATTCCCGCAGCCGAAAACCACGTTATTCACCGTGGTTCCCCCGTTGAAGGTGATGGTTTCCTTGGCGAGAGCACCCTTTGACAGCGCACCACCGCCATACCCGTAGGTGTAGTTACAAAGGGACTGCGGAGATTGAGAAACCGTGTCTAACAATTTGCAGTCGGGAGAGTTAAAAGGGATAACTTTGAAAGAAGACGATGCTTTAGAATTGAAAATGGGATTCGTCTGGTTAAAACACTCTACACAAGGAGCGCATTGTGTCCAGAAAAGGTCACTTCCCGTGTCGACGATTCCTTGAAACTTCTGCGGCGGTGTGCCGATGGAGAATCTCATTATATGTTCCCCGTTATTGGCGGCCTCTCTTTGCGTCTCTGATACATGAACCGGGCCACCTAGTAAACGCCTCACACGAGAAACCGCACGGGGAAATCCATTCTTGAAATGTTGTAACGGAGTTTCTTTATGAATGAATGGAGACCTTTTTGAGTTCCGATGGATGAGATCTACCGTAAAGCCGCAGTTTTGAGCTATTAGTCCATGTAAAAGAGAGAGCAAAATTAGGGTGAAAATGCATAGATTAGGTTGCATGATGTTCATGATAGATCAATATTCTTAATGTTTACAAATTAAACTAATATATAATTTCTCAAACCACTATATGGAATCCAAATGCTATATATGTTTACCATATTTGACCAATGTGTTTAATAGAGACCACACAACTATTTTCTTTATCCGAAATGAACGTGTATGTCAATATCAATTTTCTTACCGATTTACTATTTTTGTGCTATGAACATCAATATCACACATATTTTCATTTTCAATATTGTTTTTATTTTCAATAAATTCTTATGTCATATAAATGTGCATGGTGTAAAAATTGCAGTATTGAATACAATTTAAGAAATTCATTTGTTTGTCATAGTTATATCTTAATGGTTTATCTTGTGTCAATATTCGTCATAACAGACGTGCAAATATATTTTGGCTTGAAATAACAGTCATCTTACTCATTCATTGTTAGACCTCGAATCATTCCTTTACCGTAATTTTATTAAAGAATGCCAAGAGTGCTTATATGTACAATGACGTTTGATAGAAGGTGGACTGAATATATAGTCAAGATGAGAACTAAAACTCCATGATTTTAGAACTAAGAAATAGATGGTCGTTATTAGGAATAACATTTGGAACCTACTTTATATGGCATCTTTTAATCGAGGTGGCACACTTTAATTTAATCGTTGTTCTTTATAATTATTAAATCATTGTTCAAACCGCATTATTTCACTAACATGCCATTATGAATGTTGTAGACACCATTTAGCTACTTAGAAAACGTTTACGCATTATTGCTTGGAATCAAACATTTTTCTAACGAGATTCAATTAAATTATATTTGTTAATTTTCCACATGAAAATAATTATTTGTTAAATTTATTAGTGACCATCATCGTCGAAGAATCCAAAAAGTGCAGGATCGTAAATTCAAATTTTATAATCAACAAAATTGATAAATATTTCATATTTCTAAAGAAAACTGAAATAATTTTATTAACATCGGTTATCTATGTAACCATGACATTGGTTTTTAGCTGTACCCGATGCCAATAACTTTTTATAACGTTTTTTCATTGTTTTCTGATCAATTTTTTGGGAACTGACCCAAATCAGATAGTTTGCTCCTATACTAGTCATCAAAGTGGTCTAATCAATCAAATTTTGGATTGTCGTTCCAATATGTTGCTCTCACAAATATTATATAGAACTACATATTTTGACTTTGAACAACAAATTATAATTTAATTAGAAACTATTTGAATTGTTTTTTCCAAACTCAACTCTGCTACTTATGAGGAAAACTTGAAAATGGAACTTTTCGAAAAAGCAACTTGGAAAAGCACGGGCATGCTAGCCCTGAATAAATGAATCAATTTACATGGAATTTCATACAAAAGATTTGATTCTTTCTAGCATGGAATAGGGATTATGCACTCAACCAATGATGATAATCATGTTCCTAAACATGTATTTGGGGTTGGTGCAGTTATATCATTGGGGGCAAAAACCATAGAATTAAAATTGCACCTACTAAAAAAGAAGCATGATTGCATTTTCCAAACACATTTATTTACCTTTTGAGTCATCCTGACGGCAAATGAGAATTAGTTCTCAATCAACAATTTGGGCTCAGAAAAAAATGCCGCCCAACAGCCACAAATTTCTTCTCGGCTCGCGTTTCTGGTTCTGGAAATGGGGAGTTGCTGTTTTCGAAAACAAAGAACCAGTCCTGATGCTTGAAAAATCCTGATTAAATTATATGTGAGGAGAAAATGAGAACACAGAAATTGCAAATGATCAAAATAATAGAATGTATATATATTTTATCCCTTGTCAAAACGTTTCTGTGTTTTAATTTGACTACATTTATTTATTGTTAAGACATCCAGCCTATCATTAGGCATCAGATGCACTCTGGCCTACGGTTCAGACTTAACAAAGCACTGAATTCAAACAATAATCATGATGCAAACTCAAACAACAAATTACATTAATCAAGCAATTAACAAAGGAAAAGATGGGTAAGATGAAAAGGAAACTGGAAAAAAAAATTTGTGGCAGATGTAACATCCCTTTGCCTTCTAGAATATAGACTGTAATATGGGTTAATCAATTAGCACTTCTCCATCAAATTAGATCACATAAGACATTGCCAAAGGAATAAAGGCTTTTTTGGCATCAAAATTCTTTCTTTAGCTCGTGATATGGTTTCTATTTGCCTCCAGTGCTATGAAATAACAAGCCAAAGTATTCCTAATAAGCATATTCCAATAACAAATTTATGTTAACAAAATATGCTGGAATATGACTAATAGCGGCCATTTTGAAGTGTTTTTAGGGGCAAATGGGTAAGATTAAGGTCATTTTATCATTTGTTGAAATCAGATATGCTGTGTAAGAAAGACAAGTTAAGAAGAAAATAAAAAAGACTTACATTATGGGACTAGTTGCATTGAATGAGATGTAGACAAAATAAGGGGAAAATTCTTGCTCACTTTCTCCAGTCTTTCTAAAGATCATTCCAATCCCTTGAAAGAATCCAACATGATCAGGCCATACGTTTATTTAGTCAAACCATTTTCACTGTTACCGACTCTAACTTGCTCCAACTCTGGCTTTGAGATCAAGCCTTGCCTCGTGAATTTTCTCTTTCTCAGTCTCTTTATCATGCGTTGCCTCCTAAGCCCAACATTAGTCTTCATCTTTACTAACTTCTCTTTTCGTCCCTCGATATCAGCTTGAATTGCTTTCTCTCTTTGCTCATCCGACAGTAAAGCCAATTTCGCAAATTTCTTTGGCCTCACAATTCCAAGTTTCTCCTTTATCTCCTTAAACGCCGGAACAAGGCCTCGCCTGATAAAGCAACCCTCAATAAGCTGCATCGAATTATATTCAGGCAGCGTCAGAGTATCTTTGAGTTCGAGGTCTAAGCAAAAAGGAGAGTCTTTTATCCACATTCGAAGGGAATGTGCCTTGGCGACAAGGAGGCCACTTCGTGTTCGACAGGGGAGAAATGGGGATCCCATCTCCCAAAGGCATGCCTTCAAAGTGTTATTAAGTGAAACCATATTGTATTCAGCTGTTCCAGTTATCAGCACAACTGACTTGGGAGATGCTGGGTATCCTTGCAATGAAGCATCCTGCCATTGTTAACAGTTCAAAAACCTTCTTTTTGTTCTACTTGCAAAGAATGACGTATTAAAATAAAGTCATCCGTCTATGAAGAAGAAAACAGAAAAAAAGGGACTTGCAAAAATTATGAAACATGCATATACAAACTATACTTTGTCTTCAGCCCCCGTATTTCAATTTTATATTAGGCTTCGTGACATTGGTGCACTTGCCAAGTACGATCAATAGCAGAAAGATGAGAATGGTATGATTAGGTTCAAAAAAAGGTTCCAATTGTCCATAAAAATTTGATTTCTCACCCCTAAAATCCTAAATATCAGAATTCACTTCAAAAATTGAGTGGGTTTAAGTCGCCTACCATCCTGTTGCGAATTTGAGCTCTTCTTTATATAGATTTTGGCATAAACTAGCATTTAGACAAGAAGTTGAAACCACTCATGGTAAATAATTCTGCCAATTTGCTTTTTCGTATTTACTTTTACAATTAACTAACCGTTCTATTAGAAGTGTATCACTCACTATTGATGGGATTTATATTATCAAGAAAGTCTAGTGAAAGAATACCTTTTCTCTAGGATAAAATATCTAATTTTACCTTGAACTTCAATTTTATAACATGAGAATTTTGTGTTTGAATTTTTCAATGAACTAGTCGAAAAGATTCTTCAATTTACCATGTAGAATCAGTACTGGAGAAAATCAAGATTTACAAGATCTATGACACTATATTACACTCACCAAAAAAAGAGAAATTTAAAATTGTAAGGAGAACTTGAACTTAAAAAAAACTAACAATTCTATTAGAAGTGCATCACACTCACTATTGATGGGATTGATTTGTATTATCCAGAAAGTCTGTAGAAAGAATACCTTTTCTCTAGGACAAAATATCTAATATTACCTTGTACTTCAATTTTTATAACATGAGAATTTTGTGTTCAAATTTTTCAATGAACTAATCAAAAAGAATCTTCAAACTACCATGCAGAATCAGTACTGTGACACTATATTATACTCACCAAAAAAAAGAGATATATAAAATTGCGAAAACTTGCCTGCATGTGGTCCAGCCATAATGTAAGACCAACAAGAGCTGCACCTCCTGACAACTTCCTAAAATCTGCGCCCCAATCCTCATCAGCCACCCTGCAACATGAGAACACAACTGTGAGAAACATATGCATCGGTCTAATTTGGCATGAAATAACCATTGTTTCATTTTATGCTTCAAATATTACATTTTAACGGAAGGACAACCTTTTATCTGCAACAAACTTTTGCTTGATTTTAATTTATCTATTGCAGCAGTACCCACCTGAACACATCACGGTGATAAATGCTTCTTTTGACTGCCAATAGGAAAACCCATGAAGCAGTAGATCGAAGTTCAAACGCCCACAACAAATCCTCCAAAGCATTAACAAAGTTGAAAGCCGCATTATCTTCCATGGGCTGGAGCAACTCAAGACAACGATCAACTTCTGAAACTAGTGATTCTGATCTTTCAGTTAGAAGCCTACAAAAAAGAGGATAATGTAAAAATTTGAAACTTCCAAGTTCTAATCATATGTAAGTTGAAAGAGTGCAGTGACTACCTGAAAGGAAGAGAAAACCCAGAATCTTTCAGTGCATATAAAAGGTTAGTAGCCTCGTGTGAGCGTTCACACAAACTAGCAGCTCTGATAAAGCAGGTCCATATTCTATGATCTGGCTCGACACCTTCTTTTTTCATCTCTATGAGCTTATGGATCCCAAGTTCATAATCTCTGTTTCTGAGATAAGCATCAATGACAGAGCTATATGGCAATGTACTGAGATTTGTACCTGTTTCTTTCAGATTCATAAGTACCTTTTCTGCTTCCTCTGGCCGTCCTGAGCTCCCATAAGACACCATAAGTAAGTGCATTGTGGCAACTGTGGGTTCCACACCAGCATCTTTCATCTTGCTTAATAGCTTTTCAGCTTTTGAGTGGCTGCCTGAATTTCTATATATTTTCATCATGATATGATAAAAAGAGCGATCCAGTTTATACCCCTTTGAGAGTAACTCTTCGAATAGTTCCTCTGCCTGCACCATCGACTGTTGCTTACCATATGCAGCAATCAAACTTTTATATGTATCCAATTTCGGCTCCAATCCTTTCTTCCTCATTTCGTGCATCAACGAAAAACCTTCCCCTGGTCTACGATCTCTGCAGTACATTATTATTAGCGTGTTGTATGTGTCCTCATTTGGTTCAAGTCCATCTTCTTTGAGTCTCTGATAAATCTCAATCGTCTTCCTATAATCATCAATTCCAGTGTATAACCTGAGCATAGAATTCCGTATAGAAATATCAGGTTTGAATCCAGCTTCTACCATCTCAGAAACCATGGTTTCAGCATCTTTGACCCGATTTCCCCTACATAACAATCCAATCATTGTTCGGTAAAGATGCATGGTAGGAAAATAACCAGCAGCCTTCATTCCATGGTATATCTTCTTCGCTTCGAATATGTTGCCATCCTGTACAAATGCGTCGAGCATCAAAAGAATAGAAGTTTTACTGATTTTAAAACCCATATCTTGCATCTCCTGGATTACCACATAAAGCTCTTCCAATCTTTTATCAACAATCAAAGCTTGCAAAAGACCGTTAATAGATTCTACAGTCGGGGCTGGACCATCTCTCATCATTGTATTAAAAATAGCTCTGGCTCGTTCATAACAGCCACTAGCAGCATAGGCATGTATTAAAGCATTCCAGACCTTTCGATCCAAATAAGTTGTATATCTTTTTCTGAGATTACCCACTAAGCTTTCTGCTTTATGCCATTGCTTCAGTTTGCCATATGTCTCAATAACAGCAATTCCAAGGGAGATGTTATCAATTGGTAAGCCTTCCATTTCTGCCAAATCAACTAAATATTGAGCTGTTTCAGGGAACCCCATTTTACAATACAGGAGCACCATACTTGGGTAGAGCAACCCAGAAGGTTTAAGGCCATTGAATCTCATGTCAGAAAAAATCTGAGAAGCTTCAGCAGTGAGATCATGTTCAACACAGCAGTGAATCAGTGACTCATACATCGTATAACTCCCTGTTAACAGACCAAGTTCCCTCATGTTATTGTACTCCTTTAAGGCAGAATCTACTTGTTTAGCTTTGCACAATGTGACAACTGAAGCTTCAGCTATTAGCAGGTTGGATGTTGAACCATGTTCTTTTAAGAAGTTAAGCAAGTCAAGGGCTTCATCGTATTTTCCTGATGAGCTATAAAAACCCAAAATGGATAACAAATTCTCAGTGTCAAGTTCAGAACCACCGCTGATGGCTCGCCTCAGCATTTCTGCAGCATAATCAAAGCATTCACCCTTGACAAGAATAGATGCAATAGTTTGTGGACTCATACCACATAATTCATCCATATCTCTGATTACTCTTCTAATTTCCTCTGATTTATCTTCTCTTCCAAGTTTTTGAAGCATCATCCTATAAATAGCAGAATCTGGTGTGATACCATCATGAACCATTTGCCTGTATAACCTTACAGCCTTGTTTTGATCATCAGTTCTCAGGAAGATATCCAACATAACTGAGTATGGTAGTCGATCAGGTTTAATCCCAGATTTCAGCATACAATCAAAAGTTCTCTCAGCTTCCTCTCGATTCCCAGACTTAGCATACCCACAAATCAAAGCACTATAAGTCCTTAAAGTTGGTTTGACCCCGCTGTCCAACATCTCTGACATTACACTAGCAGCCTCTGCCATCTTATTTGCCTTCCCCAGAGAATCGATTAAAACAGTATATGTAACTGCATCAGGAGTCCGACCCGAAAGCTTCATGTCCCTGTAAATTTGTGATGCTAAATCATGTTGACCTTGTTTTCCATGCATGTGGATAATAGTATTATAGGTCATTTCATCTTTGCCAAACCCAATTCTCACCATCTCTTCACAAATCTCTTTCACTTTATGTACATTGCCTTCTCTAGCAAAAGCATACAGCAAAGAGTTATAAGTCACCGCGTCAGGAAAAAACCCTTTAGACTCCAAGTCCTTAAAGAGCTGCTCAGCTTTACCAGACAAGCCACATTTCCCATAAACCGAAATCATAGCATTATATGTCCACAGATCAGGTTGACAATGGCTAGCCTCCATGTCATTAAATACCTTCATAGCCTCCTCCAAGTTTGATTCTCGCGAACAAGCACTAATAAGGGTATTGTAAGTGATTATATCAGGCCTAAGTCCTGACCTCCTCAATTCTTTTAAGAGCTCACTGGCCATATTATCGGTGATAGCACCTGCCCTCAGTCGAGCATTTATCAATGTATTGAAACTAACAAGGTCAGGCTCACATCCTCTCTCACGAAGTAAATCAAGCATTTCGTGGACCTTATCGAACTTACCAATTCGGGCATACACACCCATCATAGCATTATAGACTTGCACAGTATTACCAGCTGTGTCCTGTCCTCTAGTAAAAATTTCAACAGCCAACGCCTCCTGGTTAGCTTTTCCCAGCACAGATAAAATAGTAGCAAGCATCCTTGCATTAGGGGAAAACCAATGCCGCAAATTCAACCATTCATACACTTCCAAACCACGCTGCCAGTTTTCCTGGCCTACCCACTTCACTACGAAGCAGAAATCAGTAGGCGTCATCTGCACCTTCCGATCATCTAATACATCAGCTACGAATTGGTCAGGTTTCAATGCCAATATCCTATCAGTCAAATACCTAACCCTTTCCCTCCAATCCTTGGCCCTCTTAAGGGCCAATTTGTTCATTTTCTTTGTCTTGGTTCTACTAGGCCTCCCCAATTTCTCCGACGACTCATCATCGACCTCCAAATACTCAAAGGAACCCGTGGTCCGAGACTCATCGTGAGCCTTGGATTCGGGAATTTCTTGAAAGAAAAGGTTAGGGGGTGACGTAGAAGCATTGAATTGGGACTGGGGAGAAGGGGAAGGGTCAGGATGTTTAAGGTGAGGCCATCGTACTGACGGTGAAGCTCTGCTGTAAGTGAATTTGGAGGGTGTGTTTTCAGTAGTAATTTCATCAGTTGAAGGTGAGGAATGAAGAGAACAAGGAAGAGAGGAGTTATTGCATACCTTAAGAGAAAGAGGGGAAGATGATACGAAGGCCAGCACTCCACTGGAAGCCATGGCTGGAGGACTGTAAATTTTTCCAGATCCTTTATTTTCAAAATTAGGGGTTTAGGATAGATTTTTTTGGTTGCGGGAGGAAGACGAACTAGATATTTTTGTTTTGGCGGGGTTCTCGTTATCCGGTTGATTGAGCTAAATTATATTTAACTTAAGATATCAATTTTCAAGAAAATGAATACAGTTTATTTACTTTTACATACATTTTATGTATAAAACAAATTGAATTCTTTCAACAACTTTAATTTTATTTATCAATCCGGTTTAACAA